>WUAW01009295.1:182-15089 GCA_017165845.1 Thaumetopoea pityocampa
AATGGAGAGGGGCTGACTATCGGGAGATTTACCCTATTAGTATAAAATATAACGTAAATAGGAATTATCGTAAGTTTTAACGCTTAAAATAGATTGTGGGATTATTTCATTCTTAATTTTTTTTTAAACTTATTCTCGGAACATTTAATCGTATGAGTGTGCGTGTTGCAACTGCAGATCTTGTCTAGACGATTCTTGAAACTATTCTAAGTAGTGGTTGAGGAAGTTTATTCCACTCAGAAACCAAACCGTTATTCAAAATGTTTTTCGAGGGGATTTTAATAGTGTCTTTCGTAATTCAAGAAATGCCCTTGAAAATGTCTATTGTTATCCAGAGTATAAGTACCATTTTTTTTGCAAAGAAAAAGAAACAACACTATTATATCTGGATTCGAACTCAAGATCGATCAGTTTAAGAAACAGCTGACTAAGCCGTTACAATCACACGTACCTATAATGGAAAAAACTTACACAGTTGTGATTCTCAGATGCAAGCTACACAAGTACACACATCGAAGTAATATTGCACTTATCTAACTGTTACAAATGATTGCAAACATGATTTTTATCCAGGTGACCGATTAAATACTGGTTGCACCACACACCTGACATAACAAACTATAATTAACCGAACAATGAACACTTTCGGCATGAAATTTCACACGAGATTATCATGATAAAACCTAATACGTTGTACTTACTCGACATTTTGTTTTGAATTAATGTTTATTGGTAGTAAAATAACATGAAATAACGACACAGCGTCCACTTACACGAATCGCGCGCGACTGAGACGTTCCGTGTGTCCATCCAGCGGGCCACTACGCTAGTGATGTGAAATAACTTATAGCGAAATAGCATAGCGTGCTATTTCGCTATAAGTATGATATTTAGCATGCGCTATTCGTTGGGTATATATAGCACGCTATGCTTAGCATAGATTATATTTACCTTAGTTATTAAATAGCGTCTAGCACGACAGCAGTAGCGCTCACGCTTGTCACTTGCCGCGTAACCACTCGATATATGGCGTGTTCTATTGTGTACATATCGGACGCTATTTTTATATTGACCCGCGATCGTATCTGGTTTGAACAGCCCTGCGCTATATCATAGCGCAGAGACCTTCAAACTTTTAGGTTTTGTAGAGCACTTGCAATGTTTTTCGGTTTTAGATAGACTCCCTACCTAGTTAATACTGCTAATTCATTAACTACAAATGTGTTTTTGACAGCTGGCATGGACCCCTTGTAGGTTATCATCCGCCCCTGGGGGTCGATATACACTTTGGATATCAATGTCACAGCGTATCAAATAGCACGCTAGAAAAATATAGTTTGTATTTCATAGCGCGCTTTCATAATATAGCAGATTTGAAGACACCGCACTACGCTGCCTGAGGTCGTAAGACGGTATGATGTCATAGCACCCATTAATGGAGTGATGTCATGCATCAACTCGCTCTCGTATCAAGGGCGTCTACTACGGAATTGTGGAAGTATCGAAGCTTTGATTATAAACAAGTACTAGCTTTTGACCGTGGCTCCGCCCGCGTGAATGTCGGTTTTCCGCTATATGGAAAATCCCGACACAATCATATATTTATGTAAAAAGCCTTAGAACCACTCTTACTTGAGCTCTCGTACCTTAATGGCGGCTACTAAAACAGGGATCAAGCTGTATCTTTAATTCTACTGGACCGATATTGATGAAAAATGCCGCAGTATTTAAGTCGGAATAGTACCTTTTAAGATTGTAATAGTTTGACCAAAATTCACCCGCTGGTTTTTGCGTGAAGCTCGAACAAACAAACATCGACGGATTTGGTTTCAGAAGCCCTTGATTAGTCGATATGAGTATCATAATGGCAAATGAGTTGACAGGTAGTATGTGTCTACTGTATATGTATAACTATGGCAATCATTTTATGATATATAATAATGTTTGAAATATTTGTACGCCACTGCGTGTTGGTATAACATAGCGAACTTCAAATTAAATCCAACTTGCTTACTACCTATGTTAAACATATAATAAATAAATATATTTTTTTTTAAATATCTTCGATTTACAAAATTTGATACTTCACAATTTTATAATAGTACTAGCTTTTGCCCGCGTGAATGTCGGTTTTCCGTTACAGGGGAAATTCCGACATAATCATACATTTATATTAAAAAAACATATAACCACTTTTGGTTGCCCTCTGGTACCTTAATGGCGGCTACTAAAATAAGGATCAAGCTGTATCTTCAATTCTACTGGACCGATTTTGATGAAACATGCCGCAGCATTTACGTCGGAATAGTACCTTTAAGACTGTAATAGTTTAATCATAATCTACCCGCTGGTTTTTGCGTGAAGCCCAAACAAACAAACATCGATGGAATTGGTTTCAGAAGCCCTTAATAAGTCGATTTGAGTAATTTGTTTTTAATTAATTTTGATTTTTGAAAATTTTTAATTTAACAATTTTATAATAGTATAGATAGATATATTTCTGTTTGAACATAGATACGTTTCTGTTTGTGTACGAAAGTGTATGAGAAGATGTATGGATATGGATGAGGCAAGAGAGGTGTGTCAGGATCGTAGTATGAGGCAAACTGTGGTCTTTGCCTACCCTTATGGGATACCGGCGTGAGTGTATGTATATTTCTGTATGCACGTAAAATAGTGACTGGTTTCTCAAGGAAACCTGATTATAACAGGGCGCTTATGAGGTCAGATAGGAGCCGTACATCTAATTTTCGACTCACAACCACATTCCTTGCAATAACAGCACATATCAACGTATGACGGGATAAGATCAAGGTTTTTTCTACCATATTTAGTACTTGACCACAATCCCACCTGATGATAAATGGCGATATAACCTAGGGTGGTAAAACGTACTAGCTTAATAAAAACCTATTCACTCTTGTCTTAAAGATACCTACATTATAAACGGACGGAACTACTGACGCAGGAAGACTGTCCCAATCCTTGACTGCACGTATTATGAACGTGGAAGCAAATCCCTTCGTACGGGTGGCAGGGATGTCTACGAGGTAGGGGTGATAGCCCGCCGTGCGCTTAGTAGTCCGATGGTGAAAGGGGGATGAAGGAATTAAATTGTGTAATTCCTGCACACACTCTCCAAAATGTGTCCAGTAGAACACTGAAAAGCTGGCTACTCTGCGCATGCGCTCAATGCTTTGTAGATTGGTCTCAACCAGGGAAGGGTCACCAATAAACCCCAGTGCACGCCTCTCCACAGAGTCCAAGACTTTTAGGTGGAATTTCCTAGCTCCAACCCATAAGTGACAGCAGCATTCCACACACGGCCGGACTTGCACTTTATACAGCATAACTAGCTGAGCTGCTGTGAAATACCGTCGGACTAACTACGACTTCCAGCTTTTTGAGAGCTAATTTTGCCCTGGACTCAATGAACCGTCCAAAGTTGAGGTCGGGTGAAATGCCCGTTCCTAGTAACTGAAGACGGCTGCTATATTCTAAGGATACATCCTGAAATATAGGAGCCAAGGTGAATAGACTTTCTGGCGGAGAAACGACACGCTTGCTTTTTGGCGGCATTAAAACTCACAAATATGACATGACCCCAGTTTGAGACTGCCTTAAGTGTGAGGTTCAAACGCTTCACCATGGCCTCTTTTCCCAACTGTAATCGATCCTTACTAGCCCTAACTGTCGGAATATATCTCTCTACAACTGTGCTATCATCTGCATATCCATAGATACTAGGCATGAGCAGCATGGTATGAAGCAGAAATAAAGTTGCAGACAGAACAGACTCCTGAGGACCTTCAGCAATGGTTGTCATTGAGTCTGACGAGCAACCTCTTACGACAACACGCAGAGAACGTTCCCTCAGGAAGTCTTTATCCAGGAAATAAGGCCGGGGGATAAGCGATACGCTGCAAGCTTGCCGATGAGGCTGGCGTGCCAGACGCTGTTGAAAGCCTTTCTGACATCAAGAGAAACAACAATTACTTCTCCATTCCTCTCGATGGCTTCACTCCAGATATGAGTAGCATACGCTAGTAGGTCCTCAGTTGACTGCCTTCGGCGAAACCTGTATTGTCGGTCACTGCGATCATTTTGCTCTGGATATGCCACGAGGCGTAAGTTCAGTACACGTACAATAATCTTACAGAGCATGGGATTAACAGAGATCGATCAATAGTTAGTAGGGTCAGCGCGGCTACCTTTTTTGGGCACGGGTTGCAAATTAGCAGCCTATATCCCATAGTCCTTTCCCCAAATTCCGTATTCTTTGCTCAATACGCCTTTACTATCTCGCTTTCTTTCCTTTCCTCTCCGCTAGGCCAGTGGCTGACGCGCCGATGGGTACATGACTAGACCCAAGATGATGGCTAACCTTAACCGAATATGTGGAACTCTGTCTGTCAGTTTCACCCTTGCTTTTCGTGGGGACGAAATGAGGAACTTTAAGGAACTTTTGCGGGGGCGTAAAGTGGGCCGTAGCCCACTTTACGCCTTACTTCCATTTGCTACAAGCAAAGTGGCTATCCGTAGATAGCCACTTTGCTTGTAGCAAATGGACAAAAGTGGTCTCTGCCTACCCCAATTCCTCGGTAGTATAGTGGTCAGTATCTCCACCTGTCACGCGAGAGACCGGGATTATGGTACGGTTGGGTACATCGTAAATAAGTCTAACTGAATAAAACAGAGTCACAACGAAGTGTTTATTCCCATGCCAAATTACAAAGAGAACAATCATCATTTTCAATGAGTTACACGGTTGGCACATGCTAAAAATATATTTTCAATTATAAAAACACTTTCAAGATATGTATTACTATTCACTATAAAATATTTATTATTTACATTAACATGTTTAACGGGAGCCAAGTAGTGTTAAGTTAAATATAAAATTAGTGTCATCTAAGTTAGCTATTTGAATAGTTTTTATTCGTAACTTAATTTGGCTAAGTACTTATTGGCGTAAACATTTACGTTCTATGGCCAGTGTAAATTATACAACGCAAATATTTATTTAAATACCCAAATTGAAGTTGACGACACATGATAAAACTTTGGAAGACATATTTTATATTGGGCATTAAAATATCGAAATTAGAGTGAGCGACTCGATTCTTCATTAGTATCGTTTACTATTTGTTGGTTTAATTGTAATTATATGAAAGGAGTTATATATTTATACATGTAATACATATTCTTATGTTGAAAATGTGAATTAGGATTGTTTTTATCACAGAAGAAACATTGTTCTGTGATTTTCATCATATTATATAGACACTTCTGTTAGTTTTTGTGAATTAGATCCTTTCTATTAAAAATTACATCCAATTTACCTAATAACCGAGAACATGATAGCCAGAGCATTCTAACTTGATTTTTTTTTAATATTTATTTTATAGAACCGTAGTAGTAGTAGTTGTCGATGATATGGACAGGCGAAGGAACAAAGCCATACTGCCAAGTCTGGAATGGATACATTTTGATGAAAATGTATCGTCATTTTATTATTAAACTGATGAGTTTAATAATAAAATGCCGATATATCACATTTTATTGCTTCTTGGGAGTTTTGACGTTGATCCGAAGATAACCACATTAACAAAATGACTGAGAAAGAGCATCCGCAATCCTCTTACATTGAAAAAAAAAATACAGTCACTTTGCTAACTGTGACTAACAAGTAACATAGTCACAGTTTTATTCCAATTTTTCAATATTGTTCACGATTATTGATGATTAATACACAAAACAACACCAAATTCATATATTAAACATCATAATAAACTAATAAAACTTCAAGTTCGGATTGCCGCCAAAACGCCTTTATAGAACTGTTTTGCAGAGCTACAAAACTTTTTAAATTTCTGACAAGTAAATGTGATTATGTTGCCAGTTATGTATAAATTATTGTTTCTTTGGCCACTATGGGGCGATTACGTAAACCGATTATAATTTCATTAAAAATACTCAATATTTATAAAAATGCAGTTAAGCCACTCTGGCTTTCATCACATCAAATCAGTTATAAAATGACAAATTCAACTCATTTTTTTATTTTGCTTGAAACACAATGAATGGTTTGATTATAAACGTGAGTTTCTTAACGCAAAATGAGTAAAAATATTTGGGATCTGACAGAATACAGCCAAATTATCTTCGAGACGTTTTTGCGTCAGAATTCGTGTACGGTCAGCAGATAAACAAACAAGTACTTTTATCTTCTTTTATTTTTATAGGTAGCTACTTAATATTACACATATTAAACATAATTTAATATGTATATAACTACTAACGCTAGTTATAAGCGACAGATGCAAAAGTGCTGACGCATATGGTAATTAGCGCGAACCGATTTATTCCGGTTTTAGTCACTGTGTGTACAAACGCTACTACAAACACGAAAACGTCTCCAAGCTGAGTTATCTGCAAGTCGATGTCGAATAATCTGTGGTGCGTGCTATAGATTAAACATTAAATTTATTAAGGCGCGTGTCAACCTTTTAATCCAACTCGAACAACTTCAGATACTAAATTAAAATTCGCCAAAAAGAAAATATACAACATGTATTTATTTAAGCAAACTAAATTCATTATTATTTTTGTTCATACACAAGAGACAATTAACCATATAATTAAAATCATGCATTACAGTTAAAATCGATCAAAGCAAATAGCCAACTTAAAACACGTGTTGTTTAAACAGCCACAAATTTATACGCATACATATATGTTGTATGAAGGACTGGAAAAATCATTTAAAAAAATATCACACGGCATGTTCATATAATTTCAAATACACATCAAATTATCAACGTAATTCGATATCTATAGTTTACGTCAGAAATATCAGTAGTGTGTAAACTTTTTTACCACAGATTGAATAAATTTATTGGTTTATATTAGAAAAATGTGTGGCATAATTAAAAAAAATAAAACTAGTTGCATATGTATGATTCAGACCGAGGCATAGCTAATTAAACTATATCATCAATTAAGCCCAGATAAAAACATACACACGTCTATAGCCAGTAATTGAAATTGAATGTAATTTTAATTGAATGAATAAATGAATGAATGCTTTATTTGCTGATTGATGATTATAGGTTATAGATAGGTATTGTAAAAAAAAAATGAAATTCCTAAATCGGGTATAGTCAAACAGATATAAACATGTTCCGATTTCAAAAAGTAACGGTCAAATCTATATCTAAAACATCAGTATCTTAATTACCCTGTTCTCCTACTAATACTCTTGAATCTTTTCAGTATTCTTCAATGAACAAGATTCTTTATTAATTAAAAAAAGAATATAAGTTTTCTAGAAGAGATTTTCAGTGCCAGAGATAAGGTTGCCCGTCCGGTTGTTTTCTTCACTGAATTCTATCAGTTGATTGATGCGTAATAAAGTTTGAGTGAGCTAAAAATATCGTCTGTTGCACCCGAATTTTGCCAACACTATATTTTTAGCATAATGATAGCCGCATATGTGGATGTTATAAGAATCAGTCAGGGATGTACCAGGATAACAAGTAGCAGTGTTATCCTGTTATTCAATTAAAACCTTTATGTTTATATAATATTTTTGTACACGCCCCTAAACTTTATTATAATAATTAGTGTATAACGGAGCTGGCAAATTTGTAGTAATACATTGTGAAAGCTTATTCATAAGGCCAATTTATAAATGTAGCTGTTTGTTATACCATAAATACATAAATAAATAAAAAATTAATGTAATGTCCAAAACGCTTGCCAAGCGTGGAGATTATAGCTAATCCCTCCTTTTTGGTGGTGGAGGTTCAAATCTAGCAGCGGGACTTCCACGGACTGGTAATGATGATATTAACAGAGGGAAATAGAAATAAAATAAAACTAAATATAAAATCCTTGTTAATTTACCGTTCACCCATTTTTACATCCAGTCACTGTAAAATGATCCGTAACAAAATATAAAATAATGATCATAATTGAATATGAATTGGAGATGATATGCTCTGATTTGTCTGAATCATACTTTATAGACTTTTTTTTAACATCTGTATCAGAAAATATATGTTTATTGTGCACAGTATAAAATATTATAACATACATGATTTACTAGTTTTGAGCATTTCGATTTTTATATATGAAATTATGATAAATTACAAAGGAAAACAATATCAATACATAATAAATAATGTTAACCAACTTCCAATTACTAAAAATAAGCAATTGTATGTTGTCAGCAAGAAAAATCGTTTTGCGTACTACTGGCAATCTTGAAGCATGACCATCATAAGGCCGTATTTTGTGTGCAGTGTTCGTCGGCTGCAACGTAAGAATCAGTCTCATTATGATAGCTGCTAGTAAGCGAAAAGGTTTCGGAACTGATCACGCTTCGAGTTTCTTGATAGAACATTCAAGAAACTATGTAGTACTGGCTATTAATATGAAATTAATGAACTAGCGTTCGTTAATATGAACGCTTTTTTACCCGATTGCGATGAAGCCCAAAAGGAGGGTTATGTGTTTGACCCGCATGTATGTATGTCCGTTACTAAGTCCACTCGTAACTACTCAACGGCTCAAACTATTTTAATAAAAATGATACGTCATTAGATTCGTCTTGAAGGCGCGAGTATTACTTGGTATATAAAATTCTTAAAAAAAAAACAAATCACAGGTTTAGAATATCTAAATTTTTATAAGACGACTTTCTAGGCTGACGTTACACCGTGCGAAGTTTTAATTCGTTACTAACAGTTTACCGCGAATTAGGCGTTAAGTATGTCCCACTGTGCATAGTAACAAGTGTAAAGGTGATTGTAAAGAAGCGGGTTTATAGGTACAAGTGAAGATAAAATAGCCCTGACGAACATTTGGGGTATGTGATAAGTGTGAAATGATGCCCCAATATGTATATATGGTACAAAGTTTATTTGCACGAGTCGTGTCGTGGTCGGAGGCGAATTAACTGTTCGAACTCGCCGCCCGAACTTATATTGAGGTGCCATCAAAGGACGCCGACAAAAGACACCGCTGTCGGTACCGCGGGGGGTGCAGCGCCTTTGAAGTTGCCGCCAAAAGCGCCGCCATCGGTATAGCGACGATCGCGGCGCCTTTGTTGAGGTGCCGACAAAGGTACTGCTGCCGGAGTCGCGGCATAGGCGGCGCCTTTGATATTTTGCCGCCAAAAGCGCCGCCGTCGGTGTTGAAGTGTCCGCGGTATCTTCAAAAGGCGCCGCGACACGTGTATGCGCGGCGGCTAAGGATGTCACCACAAACTCTAAACTGTTTTTTCTGTTACGTGGCCGCTCAGAGGTGCCGCCGTTATTTTAATTTTTATAGGTAGGTACTTAATATTATAGATATTAAACGTAATTTAATATGTATAACTATCTTCTAACGCTACTTATAAGCGATTGATGCGCGTGCTAGGCACGTGGTAGCTAGCGCAAACTGATTTATTGCGGTCTTAATCACTGTGTGTATTTACACTTCTACAAACGCGAAAACACCTCCAAGCTGACTTATCTGTATACCCTAGCTTCACTTCTTGCGCGTGATCACCTTTCCTAGAACGGACGAGTATCATGACACTTATGGATCTTAGAACTCTAATGGACTTACAAGACATCCATGAAAATCCGCAACACCATACGAGTTACCAATGTCTTGCCAGTCATTTAGAAAGACACGCTTTTTTTGACTGTCACTTTTGAGTTTTCAACTCACCTCTAACGGCCACGTTATACAATATAATAGTTCTGAACAGAAAGTCGTGAAACGTACCGTACGTTTACAAGACCAAATAAACGCGCAGTAGTACCACAATAATAAGTTACGACGTATATGCTCAGTAAGCATTTTCTTTTAAAACAATATTCATCAACATCATTTCCTTTTGACAACCCCAGCGCCCTGGCGCGGTGTTCGCTAATCGCTGGTGAGCGGTCGCGGCGGCCGCGCGTGCGCTATTTGCTGGCGGCGCCAGTGCAGACGCGCACGCGCACCGCACAGTACGCGCTGACGCACCACGCTACCATTGCTCTACGCCCTGGTTGCATAGGAACCAGACGTTGACATTTTTTTTACCAAATGTACAAAATTTATAGATTACTGTATTCAATTCTTAAGTACTACATAGGATTACTTTGTAACAATTTAGATAAGTCGAATATAGAATTGAATCTGTCTCATTACAAATGTAATTGGTAACTATCTTGCTATGCGCTTTGGCATTGCTGTAAGCATAGCAAGAAACTGTTGAATAAATAAATAAATAAAAGGTGTGAAAATATTTAAGTCAATTATAAGGCAGTGCGTTTATATGGGTAAACTTGTCGTCGATTATTGATCCAACATGAGCTCGTCACTGCGACCTCCGCCAGTATACACATGTTACGACAGAGATATCACGATTTCATGTCATTACAATCTTACACTTAGTGCAACAAGGTATTTATTGAATTAATGCTTACAATCGGTTTTAATCAGCGTATTTTGTTAATCCTATAATCCTATTCCAAAATTCCATATTCCTTGCTCAATCCACCTTTTCTACCTCATCCTTTTTCCTTTCCTCTCCATTAATTCGCGGGAACGCAATGAGGAACCTTACATTTTAACCTTATAAAATGGCGGCGTCGTGATTCGCCACCCGACACTTCTCGTTGCCCACGGGGGCGAAATGTGAGCTGCGAATAGCCACTCTGCTACATTTAACGATCGTAGCAGGTGGAAAGAAATGGTCTCTGCCTACCTCAATGCGATATCGGCGTGAGTGTATGTATGTATTTTGTTAGCTCCCGATTGCGCGAACTATGTAACTTATTTTTATGGTATTACTGTACAATAGATGATGCTAATGAAATTTTCGTTAATTGCGAATAGTGAGATAATGAAACTCGGTGGCAGATATGAGAATAGTCTTTCAAAGTATTCGACATTTTTGCAGAGAGCCTACTCTGTAAATTTGTGCGTATAACTTGGGGCTATTTTAACCGCACAAACCAGTAGCGACTTGCTATTAGCGGGAACCAGCTTTTTTATACAAGAAGCCTAACAATGAGATGTGATGAAATATCACTTGTGAATAGTACACACTATCGACTGCTTATTTTTAGCAGTATGTTCTCTAAGAGGCACCTAATTTATGATTGTTGGGGCATCTGATTTACCAGAATATTTTAGTCCTTTTAACGCTCAAAGCTCACGGAACGATTTTCATACACATAATATATAACATAATATATCATTATATATTTTTTTAAAACTATTTTTTTTTAATCATGTCTTACATGAAAAATAGCTGGCAACACTACCTGCTACCCTTCCCAGTTACCAGTTACCCATGACGCTGTTCTAAATTGAACTGTTTCTGTAGTGGTCGTGTCAACTTCGAAGGTTCTGGTGCCCCAACCTGACATCGCACTCATAAATTAAATGCCATTCATATAACTAGCCTTTACAACTACGCATATTGCTCTCATTTATGACAAATGTGTAATGATGCAGATTCTCTTGTAACGGAACTAAACTAAATTTGGTCCCTCTCTATCTTTTTCTGATGTCAAACGCCAAAATGAGATAGCAAACATTTATAGCGAGTACCGACCTATGTTTCTGTAAAACGGTTCAAAAAAAAATTTGCGTTATTGCTTTATCTTTAGTCCGTGTGTTCAGCTAAAAATTGTAGCTATCTCCTTTTGGCGTTTAACATTAGAAAAAGATAGGGAGAGACCAAATTCGGTTAACTTCTGTTACAACAGAATCGGCATCATTATCTACATTTGTAATGATATTGCTTTATTTTACAATTACAGTAAGAATATTATCATTATCTTCACAGCAATGCACTGATTTACCGCAGTAGTTTATGACCGTCAAATTTATACCAAGATTTCGGTTACGGTAAAAAATTTACCGCGTTAATTCTTGCTCTAAAATTTACTGAACTTCAGATCATCAAATATACAGCGGTAATTTATGATCTTTAAATTTAATGCGGTAATTTATTACAGTAAGTCACTTTTGATTATGTACATATGTTTAAACGTAACCCCTATAAACGACTTTTACTTAACGCGAGTTTTTGCTGTACATAGCCCTCGCGTAAAGCGGGGTATTACTGAACTTTCAAATTTAAAAAGATAATTTTATGACTTTAGAATTTAAGGTGACGATTTTTGACTCCCATTTTGTTTATTCAATAAAGCATTGCAACTGCAATCATTTGTTGGATGCAATCAATTTACCGCAAATTTTTTTTTGCATTACCTACCGCATTAAGTGCACTCGAGATAATTTTGCGTTATATCTGTTGAATTACACACATATTACATATATACAACATTATTCACTAAACAACTAGATAGCTAACGACGCAATGCCCAATGTTCCAACACCACCAATTATTCTATCAAATATAATTACTGCCATTGACATAGTCATATAATTAAACCTGATCATGCCACTAATATAACGATATTTATAATTGGGTATTTGACTATACTAAAAATATGGCATGTGGTAGAGTAGCAATCCTAAAAGATTAGTAAGTTAAAAAAATATACTCCATGATAAAAATAAAACTAACAAATAATTGAATAGAGTAAAACTCAAAGTTTTTTTTTTAATTCCATTACATGATTATACAAGCTATGATCTGATGAATCTCTAGTGACGTCACTTGGTAGTATTCAGATTGTCATCACGATTGTACCGCGGAAATATATTCTAATTATTTTATTAATTCCTTTGTCGATTATTAGTGAAAATATTGATACATTAAAAAACAAAGACCATTATTAGCACATTATTATTACTGTTAATTTCAGATGATTCAGATGAATCCAAAAACAGTCAAATACCCCATCGAAAACATGAACCTTTTGGGACATTCATTTTCAACGTTTATATTTAATTTATTATTTTATTTTAAAAGTACACATGAACAAACTTTTATATTTAATTAGGTCTGCCGGCGGTACCGCCTAGTGGGCGTGCTTTATTGCGAGTGTGAGGGGGGGGGGGGGGGGGAAGGAAAAGTAACAAAATAGAGATTATGACGAATTTAAAAAAAATCATAAAAAAATGTATTATAGAAATGTTTTTATGTTTGTCACATATATGATTCACTCGATTGCCATGAAACTTCGTCAAGTTGTTGTGCACACATCCGGGTAGGTTTCCGAGTTGGTAAAAACTCCACGGGGTGGCGCCAAGTGCTAGAATTAGTGGTATTTATTTTAGTAAAAAAACTGTTACCTCTATAGCAAATTTTCTAGCTGATAAAAAGACGCAAAAAAATTGGTTATTACTAAGCAGAATCAAGTAATTATTGGACATTCTTATCATCATCTGGCTCTCATATGTATATTATGGTGATCTGATATATCACCATAATCTGACATGTATTTATGGTGATGGTGGGTCAGATCGACGCGTCCTCATTGTTCAATATACCATAGTATTGTCCAATACAGTTCAGGTTTCGATGTAATTAAATCTTAAAGATGTATTAATAAAATCTTTATAGGATCAGAAAATTAATAATGTTTTTATAAGAAAAATTGATGTGGCCCGCGACTTGGTTCGCGTGGAACTTTTGATGTGTACGTGTGAGAACTGACAGCCTGACTAAAATGTGATAAATTTTCAATCATTCTCTGACTCCTAAACTATGCAAAAAATCATGTCAACCCCTTGCTCTGAAGAAAACAAATATAAATCTATCCTACGGGAACCGTACATTTCTTCAGGATAACAAGTAGTATATGTGCTAATCCAGACTATTATCTATCTCTGTGCTAAATTTCATCCAGATCCGTTTAGCCATTCTGGCATGATTGAGTAACAAACATCCATCCATCCATCTAAACTTTCGCATTTATAATAGTAGTAAGATTGAAATGGGCCAAAAATTCGGTATTCATAGAGAGCTTGTGAATCTGTCAGTTGTAAATTGTATTCACAAATGTTATCTTACAATATTCCCGTTGTTTTCACATTTTTTTATAATTTCCAGATGGGTTTCATTGGGCGTCGAATCGTTCTAAACTAAATAGATCGTGAGCCAATGATAATGCTATGAAAGTTTGCTTAATATTTTGTGCTTAACAACACAACAAAGCGATCCTAAAACCTTGTATTGTATGATCTGATTTGATTGTCAAAAATTAGTAGGATTAATTTTTGGTACAATAGATTTGAAGTTAAGTCCGTCCGCTCTTAACATTCACAACGTAATCCTTGTCCGGACTTCACATGTCAAGTAAAATAAACTATTTGTATCATTCTTCAGCCGTCCTAGGACCAGAAGCGATCTCGTAATGGAATCCATTCAAAAATCCCATAAAACTATTTTAACACTAGAATTTATCTAACTATATTACATCATCCATCACCGTGAATGAAAATAATACAAATGATGAACGGGTCGGTATATTGTCGCGCGGCGCACAGCTCACACCCAACACTACGTATCACTCGCACAACACACACGGGGCGCGCGAGGGCTGCGCACCGCGCAGCGCGCGCGCGGCCGCGGGCTGCGCCGGCGCGTGCGCGTGGCCCGGGCGGGGCCGGCGGGTCGGAGTATCACAACTGCTTGTGCTTGCCGTTGGTCGTTGGCGTGGAGGGTGGGGTGATGCCCAACGTGCGCTCCGCCGCCGCTGCCGCCGCGTGCTCTATCCCCTTCTCTAGGCACGTTTGGTACACCGGCTTCATCACCTGGGAATGAAAACATTCAATATGAAACACTCTCGAAATAATACATACATACATCTTATCTTAATGCCCCCAACTGGGCGAGGCGAAGGCCTCGACGAAGTTCGACCCGATGGGATCTTTGTACTGTCCCAGTTGTGCTTGGCCTCAGCCCTCTTACACTGATTACTTAAGTACTGCCAACATTAA
>WUAW01009311.1:11461-22293 GCA_017165845.1 Thaumetopoea pityocampa
TCGTATATCAGTGTTGCTAGCATTTTTGTACGCTTATGATCGATAATCGGTATATATAAAAATCGATCGCCGTGCGTTAGTCTCGCGAAAAATCGAAAACGGCTCCACCGATTTGAATAATTTTTTCTTTGTTTTGTTCGCCTCAATACAGAGGTGGTTTATATAAAAATAAAATTAGGAAATCCAAAGGAACAGCCGAAAAATTGAACAAATAGAAATTGTTTTAGGTAGTACGAAGTTCACCGGGTCAGCTACTTGAAAATAAAATAAGTTAAATAAAATATTATAATTTTTTTTTAACAAAATTCGAATTTGTAATTTCTAGGTTTATAATTTAAATTAATAAAAGTTAAGATACTCAAGATACTGTAAATCGTGGGTTTGTGTTATTAACTTACATTAAAAGTAAAGTATAAATAAAGTTTGTAAGTAAAGTGTAAATAACTCACAAAATATTTTGGTGCGTAGAAGGAGAAACTTAGCAGTTTATTATATAATAAATTAAGTACAAACGGATATGATAACCATGAGACTCCTGGTTGCTTAATGGTAAGCCATCGTCTCATATCCGAAAATTGAAATCTCAGGTTCGAACCGCGGCTGACACTGAAACATTAATGCTGATAAATGTTTGATAGATTTTTTTAAATTATAATGATAAAGATACGCACCCGACACGTCTCGTTTCGCGCGGGGGCGAAAAGTGGGCTACTGATAGTCACTTTGCTCGTAGTAAGTGGAAAGAAGTGGTCTCTGCCTACCCCAAATCTTCGGTAGTATAGTGGTCAGTATACCCGCCCGTTACGCGGGAGACCGGGGTTCGATTCCCCGCCGAAGAGCCAGGGAAAAGTGTGAGTGTATGTATGTATGATAAAGATTTATTAACAACAAAAAAGTATCGTAGAACATAATATTAGAAAAAAAAAGTTGAAAAATGCAACGTTTTCAATTTAATGTTACGTAACAACCGAGGTATAGTTTGATACAATGCAAACTTTCATTACCCAATGTTCTGACGGTGTTCTGTTACACTGTGTTCAAATGTTCGTTGCTCAGTTACACAGTGTAACATTATGTTGGGTGTAAACATAGAATATTGAATAAATATTAAAAAGATTATCCGCTGTTTGTATATACTCGTAAGCCGATATTGGTATCAATTCTGATATAACACGACATAAATTAAATTTAGACTCTCTCTATTTTTTCTAATGTCAAAAACCAGAAGGAGATAGCAAACATTTTAGCGAGTACCAACCTACAGTCAAACGGTACAAAAAAATGTTGCATTTATGTCTATCTTCAGTCGGTATATTCCCAGATCACATCTAAATTTCTTAATTTTGACGTGTCTAACCAAAACTGATAACACCAAAATTGTAACTATCTCGTTTTAGCGTTTGACATTAGAAAAAGATAGGGAGATATTAAACTTAGCTAAGTTCTGTTACAGTACAATCACCATCATTGTATCGAGTCGAATTGATGCACAAGCTTACGCAATACTCGTCATACTGTGACTAGGTATATTCGGGCCATTACAAACGCAAATTCAGAGTCATATATAAATTGTATCAATAAGGATGCCCAATAAGCACAAGTTGTTTATCGATAATGCTATGTCGTTATAGCGCTGCTCCATAACAGTCGTAAGAGTGAGGGAGAAGACAGACAAAAATGATTTATCACTCCTACTTAGTTTAACTTTGCGTTTATAATGGCCCGAGTATAGACATACAGAGCCACAAAATGGGTTACATGTATGCTATGCAAAATTAACGTAAATTATATTTACGGTAGTCATTAACATCTTAATAAATATTATCGATATTATATTCAAGATTACAAGGTAATAATGAGTGACGTCATCATCTACGGACACCATCATGTAAGTTTATGGAAAATGTTAGCAGACAAGAAACAAAAACAAACACAAACAAAAATTTGACAAGACGCAATTCCGAACTCATATTTGCTTGCATTTGACGTGGCTGAAAAGATTTTTATTTATTTCTGATTATACAAGTAATAAAAAAGTAAAACTGGTATTAGTTAATCAGTTTATATTATCTACTACTATAAAACTAGCATAATTATTGAAAAATAAAGAAAAAATCAGACTGTGTGAATTTTTTTTAATAATTTTGTTGTACCCAGTATCACTTTCAGAGTTAAGATGAATTAAACGACACCTCTCAAGCTAAAATTCATCAAGCCATTTAAGCCACAGAGTGTAGCAAAGTAATATAGATACATATATACACTTGAGAAACAAAACCCTCCTTCTGGCGCAGTCGGGTAATAATGCAGTACTAAAGCTCGACGTACGTTGTGTGGATTAACATATTGATAGCAGTTGCCGCTCTGTTTGGATGAGTTCATTGTTTAACATGCGTTTGTGGTTTGGTAATATTGCACGTATCGCCACATGTCACGTTCATAGTTTTGGTAATTTTAGGTTAAAAATTTAGTAGCATTAACCAGACCAGCTATGTACTTCTATTTGTTTACTTACATTTCATTATTAGTACATATCATTTCCAACTGCACTTGAAATAATTTATCGATAAAGTAAGGTATAAGGTGTGCAAGCACTAGGTAAGTACTGTGGCAATAGTGAATGCGGCACTACGATCTTATCATTCGCAGAACAATGCATTGCGCGCTCATATCGTTATAACTAACGTCATAAAGCTTACGTTGCTGTACTTATACATATTATATTTCTCAGTTATCGATATACAATGTATGTCTAAATTTAATGGTGTAAATATTTCATAAAATGTATGAACGAATCATAAAAATGAGAAAAAATGTTGATTGCATGCATCTCCTCTTGAAGTACATTAGTTTGTAACTAACGTTTATTGACAGCTAAAAATTAATATTTTGACTGTTCTAATATTTTCAGAAGACCAAAAGTTGATTTAAAAAAAAAAGTTATTCATAATTTTGTTCGAATTCACCGCCTTATCTCATACAGAGGGTCAGTCAGACACAAAAGATTAAGCTCATGTTAATATGTTCGGGGAAGCGCTTTAATATAATATAAAGCTTTAAAAATTATTCAGGAAAAACGTGCAAGTAACTATTACATAAAACTATTATAGAATTTTTTTTCTTTTTTTGTGCAATTGTTCGTAATATTCGTGTCAGCGAGCGTGTACAGCGAGTGACTAAAACCGCTTGATCGCTGTTTTTACAAATGGCAAGATACTCATATTACTGGCACGCCTGATATTTATCACCGGACTGATATTTATTTTATTTTCTACGAGTTTATGCTAATGGTACAGCAATCACTGAGCATACTCGATTACCGCAACCTATGTAGTTTAGGCAAATAAATATCTATAATAATAAATATTCCTTAGAACCGTACAGAGAAGGATTTGCGAGAAAGCTGTCAGTGAGGCTTTCGAATAGTTACAATGAAAGCTTTTCGTTATGAGGTTGAGTAATATCCAGTCAAAGATGAATAATAATATACAAATTTGACGACTGATTGGTTTAGTAGCAGTGACACTGCTTTTTGTGCCAATTAGTCCCGGGTTCTAATACCGGTAGGGGCAAATTTTTTGGGATTTATTATATATTTATTTAGGCATATCTTAGCATTTATTTATATAGTAAGTAGTAGTAGTATTGTTGGTTACGGGGTGTGGCGAGATGATAAATTACCCATGATGACGTTGCTGCTTATATCACCAGCTAGCGATAAAAGTGTGGCCGGAGTGAAAGGGAAGATCTCCCAACCAATGATATAACATGACATAAATTAAATTTAGACAGGTTAGGGTCTGGCGGGGCCTGCCTCTCCCCCAACGGTTGATGTCGGGACGTTTTATATACCCTAAGTCGCTATCAAAATTCGTCAGCGTGATTCAGAGTTTCATGTTAACGTCGTCACTCAAGAGCTGCGCTATCTGCTGAGGGTGGGTGGTATTACATAGGGAAGTAGGCCACCGCAAAGGGAATCTCAATTTTGGGCTGGATCAACGTGTGTGATAAAAAAAGCGTCCATAATCATTATTATCATCAAACTAGATTCGTCCAAGGGTATGAACTTCCCTTCACCAGGAGGGAGATTTAACTGTAATCTACCACGCTGGTCTAGATGCATTGATAGACTTCACAAACCGATATCCATAATATTATATTAATCTATAGTATTATACAGAAATGTCAAATTTTAAATGTCAAATTTTGTAAATCAACTATATTAAAAAAAAAACTACTAAGATCGACTAATTAAGGGTTTCTGAAAGTAAATACGTCGGCTTTTTATGCATATCTATGATTGTTTCAGAATTTCAGAACCAGATCAGGGGTAAACCGATATTCACGCGAGGACAAATTTACGTTATATATTTTTTCAAATTATATATGCTTTATGGACGGTAATGTCTATAGCGTCCTCTACTAATCACCATTTGGGTGATGCAGAGATAACTTAAACGTAGGTCACAAGGTTTAATGTACGTGTGCGCCCTTAACTGATGGAAATGAACGAGTGGAGTGGGCGAGGCGAATGGGGTGTGTCAGGAACGCAGCGTGTGGCTCTGAGTAAGTATAATATGTTACACAATTAATTAATTTATACGTTAGTAAATACATATACTTTATTGCGGATATAGGTTCCTCCCCGCATAGTTCATCCTCACACAACAGAACCTAAATGGTCGCGTACAGTGCGATTTCAGAGGAATTTCCTCCCGCGAAAACTACGATTGTAGAATGAGCTGAGGTTTTTTAAAGGGATTACTGTACTCCCGAGGGGTACTTCAAGAGGGGAATAAATAGATTTCTGAAGGGTGGGCAACGCGCTTATGATACTCCTCATGTTGCAGTCGTCCACAGGCTGCGGGAAACACCATCAGGCGGACCATAAGTGTATTTGCTACCATCGTGGTATGAAAAAAAGTAATTACAGATGTTAGAATACAATTAAAATTAGTACAACTATATTCAGATAACTATGGGCCTTATGAGGAAGCGCAAAGTCGCTCAGCGTGCTATGGAGAGAGCTATGCTTGGTGTTCCCTGGGTGATCGAATGAAGAGATCCGTAGACGAAGAAGAGTAACTGACATAGCGCAGTGTATTAGTAGGCTGAAGTGGCAATGGGCAGGGCACATAGCACGAACAACCGATGGTCGTTGGGGCCGCACGGTGTTGGAGTGGCGGCCACGAACTGGAAAGCGAAGCGTGGGCAGGTCTTACACAAGGTGGACTGACGACCTGGTTAGAGTTGCCGGAGGCCGCTGAATGAGGGCAGCGCAAGACCGATCTTTCTGGAAATCCTTGGGGGAGGCCTATGTTCAGCAGTGGACGTCTTTGGGCTGAGATGATGATGATGATGATATTCAGCTAAACTGGCGTGCATAATTATAATTATTAAGTTATAAACCTAGGTAATTTGGTGGTCTGGTGATGCTGGTACTACTAGACCACCAAGGTACCTATGTCATTATACTCGTATATTAGTTATGTTTGGAGATGACATAACTAATATAATATACGAGACTTGTGATCGAAAGGTCATGGGTTCGATCCCGGTCCAGTATCACTGAGTTATTTCTAATTCATGTATGTACACAACTGAAAAGGTAAATTTTGTGAGGAGATCGTGTGGAAGTGGAAAAAAGCTGTTTCTGCCCACACCAATTCTTTGGTAGTATAGTATCCGATATGGTTCGATTCCCCGCCGGATAACCAGGGATAAAGGCCTAACTCTATGTAATATAAACTATTTTCAAATTTAATTGTAAAAGTATATAAATGATAGACTAAATAGCGAGCGAATTACATGTTGTCAGAGAAATTGAGCACCATTCCATCGCGTCACTAATAAAGAAATGAAATGCAGACGTTTGCTTAACACCAGTAATGTATTTGAATGCATAATTAACTACAGTCAGCTTCAGGTGGTTTGTTTTGATAACCGGGTCTGGCAACACGCTGTGAATTTATGCAGGTAGAATCAGCATTATAATAATAAGAGAATTTTTGATACCTCGATAATAAAATGTTGATTCATCATCTCATCCGTATTTATATCCGTAGTGGGGCTACAGGGCACGGACCTCGCATTATGGAAAAAGGGATTAGAGCGTAGATTACAATGCTAACATAGTCCGAGTTGATAGAATTCACACACCCACGCCCCCATGCAGGTTTCTTCAGGAAATTTTCTTCTCTGTCTAGTACATCGACTGTACGTGAGTTTGAAAGACCCAGTCGTACAGATTGGTCAATTAAAAAAAAAGCCAATTCAAAAAGTCGATTCAATGGACTGGGTTTGAACTCGTGACCTCTTGATCGCGACCCTCTCATTCTCAACCCTAGACCACTATGTACTTGTAATACCAATGTTGATTTATTCGCGCCAGCTTACAACTGTAAATTTATATACATATCAAAAGTTTATTTCGAGACATTCGAATTAATTTCATATATGATAGTAATAATATTTTATGGCATAATAATAGGGAAACGCCATTTCTTCCCGTGAGCATTGTGAAAACCAACTAAGAGATGTACCAGGATAATGGGCAACAGCTTTATACAGTTACTCAATCAAAACCTACTGTGATCCTCAAGATGCCTGAGAAGTTTGAAGATTATGGCAAATCCCCCCCTTTTCAAGGATGCCTTTGTCCAGCAGAGAACTTCCACAGGCCACTTGATAGTGATGTAATTTAATTTTACACGCGTAGGGCTTAAAACGTTCATAATTTTTATCATAAGTATTTTGTGTCTGAGGCTAGTATCATTATTAGGGCAGTCCCCCGTAGACTATCAGTCTATCACAAACAACGAACGTCGTAGTTTTATTTACTGGCTTAATGAATTAAATCCCGTTGCCCACTTCGTTGATTAAATAGAAATGTTAAAATAATTTATAAAGCCGGTGACTTTTGTAATGTGTGTACAGGTAAATATAATAGTTTGTTCAACGTCACTACACGAATGGATTGGTATGGTTACGTGTCATATTTTATATAAACATTTATAAAAATAATTCAGGTCAGTGGATGATTGCGCTAATGTGCTAAATATGAACTGAATAGTACAGAAAACTCTTTATTATATACTAATATAAAAAAAAAATTACAAACATAATAAACAAGAAATAGAAAGTGTACATTGGCCGGTCTCTTATATACGCGACCTTAATCTCTTCCAGAAAACATTGGCATGAATAGGATTCATAGCTATCCATGATATGGTGGTGTAAATATACTGTGCACATTTATTTAAAATGATACATTATAACCAAATAAAAATACAAATACGGCATAATAAATATTAATTTCGTTAATATAAGAATATGGCACAGTCTTCGAATCTAATAGTTTGGAGTTCGATCTCTGTTGGAGAACGATATCACTTAATTTCCGCGACTTTTTGTTCTCGGGTCCCCAGCTTGCTTCCACTCCTTGCTTTGAGATTTCAGCTCCACATCGAATTCGTAGAACCAAGATAAAGACTCGTCTCCAGTAATGATCCGGTTGAGAAAGTCCCTCTTTCCTCTGCTTCCAACCAATCCTCACAGCAAGCAACCCTCCTTGTTTTCTGTTTTGGAGTCCACAGCTTCGGAATGATTTTCACGCACATTTTTTTCGTTTCAAGTTTTCCTGTTAGAATTTTGTGAAGGATTGTTTTGGGGATTGACAGATCGTCGGCTATTATTCTAACTGTCAATCGACAGTCTTTAACAACACAAGCCCGAATTCGTTCAACATTTCCCTCAGAACTCGATGTGTAAGGGCGTCCTGAACAAAGGTCATATTTCACCTCTTTTCGGCTTTCCTGGAACTTTTTAACCACTTGTTTACAATTGATTCCTTCAAAGAATGGTCTCCGTAAACTTGTTTCAAACACTTTTAAGTGTTTGAATCTCACGGCCATTCTTGCCTAGCTTTGCAAGAAACTTGATGTTGCTGCGCTGTTCCTCAATCGGAGAGAACTCCATGCCGATGGCAGGTAAAAACAGGGTTACTTTCAACAAGCAAACGTAAACTGCTACTTACTCGCAGAACGAACAAACAGGAGCGTTGAAGGGATTGCATAGAGAAAGGGAACCATCAGTTCGCCCCTCCACAACGCCTTGACACGTCGCCCCGAATTTTTTATACGTAGTTTCCGGACAAACTTGGTATGTATGGATTTGTTTTTGTATTTGATCTCAAGTGTAATAATTTCATACACACATTCACACCGGTATCCCATAGGGGTAGACAGGGAACATGGTTCGCCACATATCACGATCCAGCCCCTCTAGCCAAATTGACATTCGACAATCGTTATCGCTAATAGAAACGAAAAAAATGTATTGTAATGCACTTCTAATCGCCAAGTCACACGTGACTTTTCGAATAGAAGTGTCATTCTAATACATTTTTTTTCCTTTCTATTAGCGATAACGATTGTCGAATGTTAATTTGGCTAGGGGGGCTGATACAGCTTTCTCGCCTAAACCATATTCATACATCTTTTCATATGCTTTCGTCGATTAAGAGTGCTACGAACATGATTTTAATGAAACAAGTTGTTGGTTTGATCAAGGTAGATTATCCTGGACGCCTTCTTTTGACACTTCCACCCAAATTTCCCCGGTATATTCGTTTTGACATTCAAATCTCATCCTTTCTATATGACCAAATCATTATTTAATACATCCCTTTGAGTACTTACATTCCAATCACAAAAAAGCTTTCGCTCTACTAAAATTTTTCTTTGTCGGTGTCCTTGTCATAGCTTTGGTTTTGTTAACACTTATATCCTATTTCAATCAGTCTTCCTTTGGCTGCGATAGGTGACTATAATTTAGGTGAGGTAATAAGGCACGTTTATCAATAGGTATATAACTAAATTAGTTCATTTTTATCCAGTTTAAATACTAATATATAAAACTATATACTAATAAATAAAGTAACAAATAAAAACTTATTTGGGCCTTTCGGGTACTCCTTCATGGAATATAGGACTTGCTATCCTCGGAAGAGAAGATGTTCAGACAATATTTTATCTCCCTAAACATTTAAATCACCCTGAACAATTAAATCGGTTTAGATGATAAATAATATTATTGCATAACAGCGTTTAGTTAATAACAATTTAGTTACATAATGCGTATTTGCAACTTAAAGCATATTTTCTCGTTCAATAGTCGATGTGATGCCAGTGAATAATCATATTTCAAATGACTTGAAACCATATTGTATCAATTTCCATATCATTCAATCAAATCAATCAATTTCAAATATCGTTCACTAAAAATACATCGAAATTGCATTCGTAATGAATTATAATTTAATCTCACTGAAATTTGGACGAGTAAATAATTTATAGCTAAGTTAATCTTATCCGACAGTCTCAAAGTGATGAATATTGTTAGCTGTGATTAATGTAATTCTAGTTAAAATCTGAAGCTTCACTCGCAATAATTAAGTGATATTTATATAAAATATTATTATTTTGATTATGACCTCGTTATCGTGTCCCGTCAAATTTCAAAGCATTCACCTCATCGGTTAAGCTAAAGGTCCTCAAACTTTTTATCTTGTAGACCACTTGTAATGTTTTTCGCTTTTGGGTGGACCCTCAAAGTGTGTTTTATATGAAATTTTGTAAATTTATTAACTTCAAATGTGTTCTTGACAGTTAACGTGGACCCCTTGGACGTCATCGTCGACCCCTGGGGTTCGATATAGACCACTTTGGGTGTCAATGGGTTAAGCCGTAGGTAACAGATAGATAAAAATTACTTTCGCTTTTATTATACCAGCGTTGAGTTTCACTCACTGAATTAGTGATGCGCGACTATGAATAATATGAATGAATTCATTCGAATCAACAAAATATCCCATTAATTCGAATGCATATAAAATTATTCGATTTCAAGGCGACCAACTTGGCGAACAGTGAATTGACAAATTTGATACCTTTTACTATAACCGTCCACCCATTACTAATCAGTAATGATTATTCTAATAAAGAAATTAGTATACTGCTAATTTTACATTTGAATTGGAAAATTAGTCGTTATTAATAGGTCAGCTGGAAATCATTCATGAATATCTATCTATCTACATATACTATTATAATAATTAATAGACTAGAGTTCTATCTATTCTCAATATATTAGTTTCTAAATAAGTATTTCAAAGTTTTAAATACAAAGATACGTTTTCAGCATTTAAGTATGTCTGTTTCTACTGAGACACTTATTCATTCAGATTTTGAAATCATTAAAATCACGACATACTTCTCATCTTAAGAAAATCATATTGATTCGTATTTCAAAATCTATGTAGATACTGTTAAACTGAAACTAAAATTCGATGTTTCTAAACGTCGATAGATATGTGTAGCATCTCTAGTTGTGGAGATTCTCATCTGCTCGTGAAGATCACTCGGTGACATAGTTTGAAACTCAGGCGGTTATCCAATAACGTTAGAGTGGGTCCTATAATGGAGTTTGAGGGCACTCGATGCAACAGTGTTGCCACTGATCAACAAAGTTACCTATAAATGAATATATTTCCAGAAATTTTAACTTTATATTTTTTATTTAAATTTTTAACCTACATACACTCACGCCCTTTTCCCTGGCTCTCCGGCGGGGAATCGAACCCCGGGCTCCCGCATTACAGGCGGGTATACTGACCACTATACTACCGAAGAAATGGGGTAGGCAGAGACCACTTCTTTCCCCTTGCCACGAGCAAAGTGGCTATCCGTGGCCCACTTTTCACCCCCGCAGGAAACGAGACGTGTCGGGTGGCGAACCACGACGCCGCCATTTTAAGGTTCAAAAGCGTTAAA
>WUAW01009311.1:32148-44063 GCA_017165845.1 Thaumetopoea pityocampa
CTTGGGTGGGAAGACTGTAAATTCAGAACATGGGTCAAACCAAACCCCGTGACGCCATCGTTTGAGTAGGTCTAAGCAATAAACAAGTAAATAACCCTTAATTCGGGGTGATTTAGATAGAACGGATGAAAATTAATGAACGCGTTCCTCCACTCTGCCTATCCATGAGACGGCTCGTGGAAAATCTGCTGATTTGTTATTTCTGTACACGCAATAAAGGTCCATTTCGGTACGGACGTCATTCAATTAATTCTGAGCGAATTTCAATTAAGTACAATAGGTAGTGTTGACGGATCATTTCGCTTGTTATCTCAAAGTACTGAGTAAATGAAATTAGGGTGAATGTTAATGGTTCTAATAATCAACCGGTTTTAACGCACTACTTCAAAGATAGGGCGTAGTGTGGGTGGCAGCTTCATCTTATTAACTCCCGACTGACTCTACTTAGTACCCTCGTATATAGATGAGGGTTTCCTAACGAAATTTTCCTCCAATTTACGTAGCGTGCTTATGAGATTTTATCGTGAACCTGACACCGACAAATACAGGGTGAATTTTTACATCTGAGCTTAAATGGCCAAATTTGAAAGTATAGTGAATAGCGAAAAGTGTTTAATTTAGAGGTTAATTTTGAAGATATAATAAAACTATTTAAATTTTTAACTAAAACAAAAAATAATATTTTTAATGGTTCCAACAAAAGGGTCGTTAGTTTAATATTTAATATTATTTTCTAGAATTTGATACTTTGATAAGCGGTACCGTGGTATGGTGCAAAATTACAAGAATGACTTTTTCAAATTCAACAGGTTCGATTCTCAGCTATGAAAAGTGATTTTTTTAAAATCCTAATATACTGTTTTAGATTTTACAGGGACCGACCTAGCGACTTCAGTGAATATTTATCGCTACTGCCTATATATTCAGATTTGGCCACGTATTCTCAGTTGAAAAAATCAACCAGTATCATCAGTATCAACCAGTACTGGTTGTACAATAAGTTGGGTTCCGAGGAGTTGTTGGACATGATGCCCACAGCCACTTTCTACCATCGCACGGCTCACCATCGGCAGGGAATTCATCCTCACTCATTAAAACCTCAATGGTCGCGTACAGTGCGATATCAGAGGAATTTTCTCTCATGAACGCTCCGATTGTGGAATGAGCTCCCTGCTCCGGTTTTCCTGAAGTTCTTCAAGAGGGCAGTGCGTACATTTTTGAAGGGTCGACCACGTGCGTGGTGATTTTCCTGAAGTTGCAGGCGTCCATAGGCTGCGGTAACCGCCTACCACCAGGCGGGCCATGAGCTTGTTTGCCCCATCGTGATATAAAAAAAGAGTATGTAACCACCTCTTCAATAAAGTCACAGAGATGCGTGTTAGACAAATCAACTTTATATATACACAATTTTTATTAGCATAAATGATAGTTGTCATCAATATTCGTTCGCGGAGTTCCACGTTGATAGTTTGCGGCAAACAGTTTGCTTGTAGTGAGCGCCCAAGTCTAATTTGTATTGACAACTCATCGGTGTTCTGCGAGAAGACTCATTAATTGACTGATTTTTACGCAAAATTTGATCCAGTCGGGCGACTAATATTCTATAAACAATTATTTACTAGATCAAATTTGCTTCCACTTTAAATTTAATTTGAACTGAGTAGTGTATTCACGGTCGAGTGCAATTTCGTTACCTGTCTAACAACTCACAATTCAATCTAAATAATCCATTTATCGTCACAGATCACGTACCAATCACAAACCTATAAATCATCGATATCCACCGATCGAGCGGCCTGTTCTGTAGTTATTCAAATTAAAACTTGTTTCTGGTTTTTGAATAACAAATAACATAACTTGAATCTGAGTATAACCTGACCTGAATATAACGATAATTGTTCTTTACAGTTATTGAGCAAACTTTTAGCCTTTCGTCAGAAGTTCGTTAAAGGGTTAGAGAACGGACAAGCTCAAAATAGTTTAAATTTCCCAACATTGTTTTTTGTTCCTCCCATAAAATGTTAGGTGTCGCAAAATTATTCCCGAGTATACTGCGAGCCTGTCTGGTTTTTAATTGGTTGTTACGTGTTCGTGATGGAAAACTGTCCTGTTTTTATGTTGTGCATGTCGGGATATGCTTGGACGTTAAATTAAAAAATACTAAAAGAAGGAAATGAACGAATGTGAGTGAGCTTGCGTGAATTTCAATTTTACTTGCGCTCTGAGAGAGTTGAGACGGCTTATACGATTGGTACTTTAAAAATAGAAGGATCAGTGCAACGTAGCCCCACTCAGAAAAGATTAAGACTTTGGATACCTCGTTATTTTGCTTTTGGTTTAGAGAAAATGTTTTCTGTACCTTTATGTTTTCGAAAAGTGGCTCTTTACACCGTAGAATACTTAAAAAAAGTTTTAAGCGTTAAATTACTTGTTACATGTTAGTATATTGTATTATATAATTATTATTAAGTCCGTATTCTTTCCGATTATAGAGGCAAACAGAATTTCCTTAACCGTGAAAGGGATTAGGCCGTAATATACAACGTTGGTCCATTGTGGGTAGGTAGAATTCACACAACCATCCGGGCATGCAGGAGCTCTTCAATAAGTTTTCCTTCTCCATTGAGTACATAGATGTTTATAATATATGAGTTTGAAACAAGCCAGTCGTACAGGAACGAACCATTCGGGTTAAAACCGACCACCTTTTGATTGTGAGTCGTATCTAACATTATTTCAGTCCATTAATATAATCTAGAGTTGCCGACCGGCAACTTTTTTGGCCGCGGGTCAAAATCAATCAAAATGTGGACAATAAGGAAACGTTTGGGTCAGAGATACTTTAGTATTTTCCAAATCTCTTTCATTTTTATATACTTCATTTTCGGAAATACAACGAGTCATTTGAAATTATCAAATGGGTCACTCGGTGATCTGCGGGTCATGGGTTGCTGACCCCTACTCTAGAGCACTAATTTGTGTCTAATACGATATATTAGATTTTTTGTTTATTTCAAGTTTTACTTATTTCAAATATGACATGATCTGTCTTATCATCGTTATTAATACATCTACTGTCAAAATCCAGGGCAGGCGTTTTTTTCCAAAATGGGAGGTATTAGGCTTGAGTTCACCACCCTGGTCTAATTTGGCGTGTTGGTAGACTTCATTCGACGAGAAATCTTTCAGGTATGCAAGTTTCCTCACAATGTTTTCCTTCACCGTTTGAAGCGAGTGATAATTAATTCATTAAATTTTTAATACGCACATGATTTCGAAAAGTTGTCCGTCTCTTAGATTTGAACTCAAAATGTATAATTTGGCATGTATGGGCACATCATTAAGCTATCAATGTACTACACGTCTATTCATTCATTTTCATTGCCAGGGTCCGCCTTCCTACTAAGTTTCCTCCACTTTGCTCGGTCTTTGACATCCTTAATCGTAAGTCCATTGGGTTCAATGTCCTTTGTCACAGTATCCACTTAATATGTTTGAGTATATTTACCATAATCACTACATTTACTCCAAAAATACGCCAAATTGTACGGATGTTGAGACCATCGAATTGATATTGATGGCTCTCTGAAAAAATTGTCAACATTTCAATAAAAGTTGTCACTTCATTAATTTCATCAATCATATTCACAGTGAGTGCGTTCAGATTCAAATTAATGACAATACGTACAGATAAACAGGTCATCAATAAAGCTGCATGTGTTTATTATTTTTGGGAAATTGCGTCAAAATACCGTATAACATCATTATTATATTCAACATCGGCTCTTAGAAGTCCATTGCTGGACATAGTCCTCTTTCTTAAAAAGTATAAATTTGCTATAATCTCCAAGTTTTGCAGGCCTCTCGAAGGTAGGTAGATTTTGATTGAATGACAAGATAATGCCGCTATCCGTTATCTTCATACATCTCTTACCTGGTTCTCAGGGTATCTATGGAAAGAGAATCAACCCAAAATATAGGGAATTCTGATTTGGAGTTAGATCAATGTGTGTGTAAAACATGTGTCTACAATCTTAAATTATTTTATTATATTGGAATATAAAGAGACGTGAAGCATTGACCCGGCAATAATTATGGATTTTATTGAAAGTATAGCAGTCAGGAAATGTTCCACCGAACATAAAGAAAAAAGATTAAGATTTCGCATTGGCTGGAAATGAGGAACACTTTTATTACGAATATTTTATGACGCACAACGATTATTGACTTGAAAAAAAATAAAGATGATTTTTCGTATGCTTTCTGTGTTTAAGATTGGTAGCAGGTTTATATCATTCTCAGTTGCATTTTCTATTTCATCATCATCATCCCCAGTCCATATCGTCCCCACTACAGGGGCGCGGACCTCCCCTGATCAGGAGGGGGATTAGGCCGTAGTCTACCACGCTCGCCTAGTGTGGGTTGGTAGACTTCACACACCCATCTGAGCATGCAGGTTTCCTCACGAAGTTTTCCTTCTCCGTTAAGTACATTAGTATCTACATTGTAGAACGTACATGAATTACAAATAATAACTCAGTGGTACGGGGACCGATTAAACTTTATATACAAAATGTAAAGGCGGATTTAATACCTACGGCATCTCTACCAGTATACTAGGTGTGGATAATACAGTATGGATAGTAATTGTGGTGCTGTAGCTGATAATGACATGAGTATGGAAACCAATAATATAATATATAAAGTAATAATAAATACGATATGCTCGTGCACATGAATACAATTATATATATTTATCAATACAAATAAATATAATTGAAGTGTTTGTCTATGATTTCGAAATAAAAGCTTTTTTTTAAGCTTATGTGGTTAATTGCATGTCACCAAAATCCAAAACGCCAAAAATGCCTAAGATTTTTTTGTCAGTCTGTCTGTATATTTGTCTGGGCTAATTTCCGAAATAGCTGATACGCTTTCGATAGAATTTTCATTGGTTACAAATCTGGTAAAAGAATTCCAAGAAAATATTATAGGCTATTCTTTATTCCAAAAATGTGTAGGATTCCTGAGTAAAATTTGAAAAACTGCAGAATTTAGAAAAAAAAATACTATTTTTATAAAAAATCTAATAACCGTCCAATATTTGGACCACATGGTTGGAGCTGCAGGCAACACCTAGTGTATAAATATATTTACAACAAGATTTAGTGTTATCTGCTTGTGTTTATTGATATTTATACAAAGGATTCGAAAGTACACTATTGACATAGGTCTTAAAAATTAGCGTGAATATGATGCAAATTAGAAATTTGAGGCGAAATATGAAATGTTGCACTCTAACGTTTTCTACCTGCATAGATCAACGCCTTATTGATTCATATGACTTTAAGTTGGTATAACGAGGTCTAAATTTGGCAATTATTTAAACGCAACATAATGTCGTAGCGGTAAAATTATCACAGATTCTAAAACAGAATAATTTTAATTATTTAACACTTATTTATGTGGTGGATTTGTAGAGAATTACTTTGATAGTAACACTTTTGCTGCCGATCATGCGCCAGCGCGTGATATGACGCTAACGTTAAGAAACTAATCACGCGCCTAATAATATTATTTTAACACATAATAGTACATTTTTACCAATTTTCAATAGTACTTCTTATCAATAACTAAATGGTGTTCCGTGAAAATTTGTTTCTACCCTCACTTAACTGGCAGTAAAGAGCATACTGAGCACTTGCAATTAATATTATAAATTAAACGGTAAACATATATTCGACCTATATAAGAATATAAATAATGCCTATATAAGATATTTATAAGAATAAAGTGTTATAAATTGGAGACCAGTTAAAGCAGTCCAATTAAAATCTGTCTAAATTAGAACGTTTCTGTAGCTCCTTATGTGCAAACATTTAAAGCAAAAGTAGAAGGGAGTCATGAATATTTATGTGAGTTGAGCTCGTAACTGTGTTTATAATTTAATCGTCTGGAGTCCCACGATGGGCGACAGTATTTGGAGAACAAAGTTTGCGGGTAGCTAAATCACGATCGAATTTACACACTGGCGAATATTTTCAACTTCTATAAACCACAATTTGGTGGAGTTAAATCAGCAAATTTCAATGATTTGTAATTAATTTGCTAGCACTAGTTCGTGAAAAAGGTTTCCCTTTCTCTGTACAAGGTTTGAATTACCCTATTTCCTCTCTGAATTATTATAGCTAAGGCAATAAAGCAATTTTACCTTTTTTTTAACGCAGAGAGAATTCTGCATAGGACTTTTACAAGTCGAGAGGGCGGCTTCCGGGGCGGCGGGTCGTGTCAGACTCCTACTGACTAAAAACTCAAATATCGCAAGAACACACTGAGGATATACAAGGAAAGTTTATGAGACGAAGAATTTTCCTGTGATTGAACTTATACATAGAAATAGTCGCAGCATTTCAAAGGGAAGATTTTCCGGCCATATACGCGTGGTGAAGTCTATCTGTGTTTTGATATTACTATGAAATTTCTGCTCAGTTGTCTGACACCACACTCCAGTTTGTACGGATCAGACAATGCACTCGACCATTTTATAAAGTTTTTCTGTCATACCAAATGTACAATATTGAAATTAATGCCTCAGGTACGCCATCCTCCTGAAGCTTCTCCCATAAGATGCTATAAAAGACAAGGTCAGAGGCTTTAAACAGGTTCAAGAAACAAGCATACACCGGTGTTTTTCTGCCTGTATAATATTTAACAGTATGCTTTAGTGCAAATATAGTACTCTCAGTAGATAACCCTGAACTATATCCAAACTGTGCATCATGCAGCTTTGTGTATCTACTTAGGTGTGAGTCAAATAAACTGTCAAACACTTTAGCTATAATAGTTGCTAATGAAACAGGCCTGTAGTTGCCTTTGTCTGCTATGTCTCCTGTCTTGTTCTTTACAATAGGTACTACTATCGTATCTAATAACTCTTGTGGTAAGTAAGAATGCCCCATGGACAGATTGAACAACATAGTCAACACTCTTGGCAGATGAATACCTGCATTTTGAAGGTGTTCGATGGCGAGCCCATCACAACCAGGGGACTTACCATGCTTCATGCCTTTAATTACAGATTCAACTTCTTTGAATGTAAACTGAAGTGGTAACCCTTTATGACATGTCTCAGCATCGAACCCCTTCATAGCTATCTCAAGAGGTGAGGACATTTTGAAATTTGCCTTAAAAATATTTGCAATGTCTGTGTAGTCACTCTTACCATCCACACTAACTGGCAAACTAGGGGTATTATTTAGCTTTTTAGTGCCTTTCCAAAAAGATCAGAAATCTTTACTAGAATGTAATGATGCCAAAACATCCATTTCCATTTGTTCGTGGTTCTTAATGCACCATTTTAATTTTGATTTAAATACTTTTCGACTCAATATCATATCTTCGAAAACAGGTCCACTACTAGGTTGCCCATTAGACTTTCATAATTTAAACTTGAGCCTTGCCTCTGTGTGGAATTTTTTAATATGTTTGTTCCACCCTTGCCTGCCACATAGTACATCACAGAGGTTATGTGGTGTTTGCACCTACTAAACCCCTGGAGTGATCTTTTCTATCCCGTTCTAAGTATTTTATACTACAAATAACCTAGTCTTGGGTTCCATATCATATTGATTGAAGAATTAAAAACGAGTTTTAACAATAGGTTGTTAAAAATATCCTTAAGCTAGTCAAGAAGCAACCAAAGATTAAATATCACACAGAAAATTTGTGAAATGCTATTTCCTCTTAAACTAATTATTGCTATCGCTAAGAATATGAAGAGGCCCTCTAAAATTGAAAGTCTTTTTTTAAAGTGACAAACACAATGGATTTCTAAGCCCTTGAATGACACCTTCATTAGTCTCACAAATACTCGACAAATTATTACGGCCCACTTTCTCCAGTCATGAAAAATAAGCTGAGGAATTTAATAGTACCTAAAGTTTGTTTTCACTCGACGAACCTCAAAAAACATCAGTAAGTTGTGTAAACATTTGAAAGTATTGATACTGAGTCTTGAAATTCAAATCAAATGTTTGAAAAAAAAATAACTTAAATGCTATTTAGTATATAGCCAGTATTAAAGTGATAGCCTATATATATATATATATATATATATATATATATATTACATTTTATATTTTTCATATGTAAAAGATTAGAGTTACAAGCTTATTTTAGGTGCAAACAGCAAAAGTTGTGGCAATCTTTTATGACCTAGACATTAATTCGTCAGGACTTAAGAAGTGAAAATTTAAATAATTTCTAATAATTTAAACGAGGGTTAAAATATGGGAATATTTATTTATGTATTTTCTTGGAAGAAGTACGGAAATATAAATTTTCTTACTTTATCTAACACTCCAATTTTTTTTATATAAGAGGGGGCAAATGGGAAAGCGTGTCACGTGATGGTAAATGATTATTGCTGCCCATAGATATCTACACGCGAAAGAGATCGCAGGCGCTTTGCCGGCCTTTAAGAAAAGGGTAAGCTCGTTTCTTGAAGGTCCCGAAGTCGTATTTGCTTGGAAAAACCGCCGCTGAGAGCTCATACCACAGGATGGTGGTACGTGGAAAAATATTACTTATTTATTTTCCTTGTCAAATTCTAAATTGAGTATCAGATTTAATAGCTTTCCTTAAATTTAAAACACGATGTTATTCAATAGGAATTAATCCTCATTATTGACCTTTTCAATAGGCATCACAAAAATGTAGGATTTTCTTTTAGATTTTTGTGGATTTAATTTATTTTGGTTCAAGCAAGTTTTATTTCCCAAAAACTTGACTTATCAAATCTTAATTTATTTACCTATTAATTTATTTATATTTATATACTCATAAGTATCGGCGGACTTAATGCTTAAGATGTTAGCTAACAGTCTACATTTGTGTGATGCGGCGATAATGTACAATGATATTATCATTGTACGTTATATTATTATATATGTTAATTTAGGTATGAACTTATGAAGTACAAATAAATAGTAGTGGAAAATTATATTCATCATCCCCGTCCTAACTAGACAACCACGGACCCCCTCACCCTCCAATCAGGAGGGAAAATAGGCTGTAGTCCACCACACTGGCCTAGTGCGAATTGGCAGATTTCACACACCTATGCGGGCATGCAGGTTTGATTATGAAGTTTTCCTTCTCTATCGACTACATTTGTGTCTACAATGTACATGATTTTGAAATAACCCTGAGATACATGGCTGGGATCGAACCCACAACGTTTCTCTCACTAGTAGTGTTTGGCACCAAAAACGTGAAAAATAATACAAGGAAATCGTGTGTTTATAACTTCAAAATTTACATTGACAATGCAAATTATATCAAAGTCCTAACAAATAATTGTAGAAAATATTTACATATTAGTTTAATAGAGGATTAAATACTGCGTATTGCTTTAATATACCAATTTCGTCGTAAAACATACAAATGAAACATAAAATAAAGCATGCAAAAGCAATCATGAATAAAATAATTGAAAATTATACAGAGTATAAAAATATTCTGTACTCGAGTTGATGGAACGTAACAGAACTTACTAGCAATCTGTCTCAGCGCTGTCACCGCAGATTTTATGGTATTCAGTGTGCGTCGCCTCAAATTGTTTTTTGACGAAAATGACTCCATATCTATATTCATCGACATTATACACTAAACCTTATCACGTAAGCACCAGATACGATTTTATATTATTTCTAATATGAAATACAGCACTGAACACATTTTGTTACGCGAGCTCAGAATATACTGCGCGTAAATGCATATCAGTAACAGTTAGTCCGCGGATTGTAAAGACTTTATAACGAATAGAGTAATGCGTGGAGATGAAATTTTAATGATTACGATAATGATTTCGTCAGTGTGCAATCGCTTGGTGCGTGTGAATTATTTATTTTAGTATAGTAACATTGATTACAAAATGCAATGAAAGCTAAAATTTAGAAATAGAAATATTCCCCGATGCGAACGCTAAATTGCTATCTTAATGAATAAAAAATGAAGTAAGTTGGTTATTTAGCGATGCTAGACATGACTCACCATCAAAAGGTTGTGGACTGTCCTGGTCCTGTACTACTGTGTTATTTCAGTCATATACGATCTACATTGTAGACTTATTTACTCATCGCAGCAGAAAAACTTCGTCTGGAAACCTGGATGTCTGCATGGATGTAAAAGTCTATCAATTTGCACAGAGCTATCGTAGCAGCTGACGACCTAATCTCAGTCTTGATTTGGGTGTGTTGTACTTCTGTAGTGGGGACGATTATGGACTGGGAATAAAATGAAAATGAAAAATGTTATCGTTTTAATGAAGTAAAACTAAATTTTTCAAGATATTTCTCATGAAAATTAAAAAAATTACGGACTGGTAAAAATTAAGTTATTCTCTTAGCGTAGTATATTCAATAGTTTAGTATTTAAGTGTAGTGCGGGTCAGCCCTTGAATGACCTTGAGTCACCTAATTAAGGTCGCGGGCAATCGGTGGGTGCAGGCGGCTCATAGTCGCTCGGTGTGGCGACCATTAGGTCGAAGGTCCATGTCCAGCAGTGAACATCTGTGGAATGATATTAGGATGATATTCGTTTATCAGATACATCTTTGTACCCAGTGCTTAATATGATGATGATTATAATATTTGTGCTTTTATTCATATTTCTTTCTTCCGCATTTCAAAAGTACAATGGGTGAGTCGTGCTGAGGCTTCAGACAGATAAACACACTTTCAAATTTATTATATTAGTACGGAAGTAGGAACAGATAAGTGCAGTCGAATAATATTTTCTTGTTCATGTGGTACTATCAACAAATTTGAAGAAGACTAGTATATTACACTGTCTGTCTCCACGAGAAGAGATCGGGTGATGCTATTATTATGCCGAAGCTAGATAGCAAATATTTTAAATTAAATTTTATTTAGTTTTATTTTATTTCCGCAGGTCAACCCAGAGTCTCAAACTCCCACTGACTTTAGCCCAGGTTGGCTTGCATCGATGCATCGGAGGTGCTCCGAGATTACTAGAATTTTTCCATTATCCTCCTGGGCTTCATTCTTTTGAATATTCCCCGGGGATATTTATTTCGCTGATAAATCTTTCATTTTTGAGTAAATATCAAATTCCACCATTTTGTCTATTTAGTAAATAAAAGCGACTGTAGAAGTACGCATATTTCGTTTACTTCTATACTACATGATGCACTTATGAGGTCACATATCAAATATCATGCCCATCATTCTGGCAGCAAATCTGCACAAAATAATAATGAAAAATTAAAAAATCCTAATCGATACGATAATTTAAAAAAAAATTAGTCGTTAAAATGAAAATGTGTTTAAAAATATTTATTTTCGCTGTTAAATCTATCAATTTTGAATTTTCTTCACATATCAAATATCATTGTAATTTGCACGTATGAAAACGAAACAAAAATTCTTAGTCGTTAAATTAAAACGTGTTTGAAAATATTCAATTTATTTCGCTAATAAATCTATCAACTCCGAGTCTTCTTCATTTATTAAAATATTAGCACCTGATAAGTTTAAGACCCGATTCACCACGATATTAGTTCCGTGCAGATTGTATACACAGTCGAGTGTGAGGTAAACAGCTTCTATTCTCGTCCAAGACAACCGGAGCTCAGGTTCATTAACAAATGACGAGTTTACGAGTCCTCGTGTCGAACAATGCTGGTGAACTTTATGATTGATCGTTTCAAACACGTATATTTTTATCATTAATGCGTCATTGGTACTGCTTTTTACAAATATTGAGTTTAATATATAATCTTAAGTATTTGTTGTAAACAGTATATCATCATCTATTTATTTGTTTATTTATTCTTATTGTACACAAACGGGTAAATACATTTGTAAATAGAGAAAAAAGATGTACAAAGGCGA
>WUAW01009314.1:21974-41373 GCA_017165845.1 Thaumetopoea pityocampa
CGGGCAATGAGACGTGTCGGGTGGCGAACCACGACGCCGCCATCTTATAAGGTTTAAAAGTATTAAAGTTCATCATTGCATTCCCACGGCGTAATGGAGAGGGTAGGAAATAGGATGAGGTGGGAAAAGTGTATTAAGAAAGGAATATGGAATATAGGTGAAAGACTATAGGATATAGGATACTACTATCTCGGAAGGAGAAAGAAGAGACAGTAGTAGCTCGGGGGGCCGGGGTCGTTTACCCGTATACTTAAGTCTATTTGCCGGACAGGCTAAATAACTAAGTACTCCCTGTAAGTACTTAAAGTAATATATCTCGTCATAATAATTAATATCTAAATATTTAAACGTTAGTCCGTCTGCGTTCAACGTTCAAAGAAAGTAACAAAGGGAGTCTGTGCTTACACGTAACTGTCCCCGCCACGTATCTTTAAACATTATCTCCACAAAGAAAAAGAATTCGTGATGTTTAAAAATAAATTCCCAAGGGGCGGGGCTCGTAAAACTCCAATATCCGTCGCAGCGGGCCCGCTTTTAATCTCGGCCGAATTTGTCGCCTGTTATTGAGTTAGATGGTGCACTCACCCCCCAAATGAGTTGGCGTGGTGATAACCATCGGCGGAACGAGCGAGAGCGAGCTCGTTCACGAGAAATGTAAATTGTTACGAGTCGAGGAGTTCGGCGGAGTATCGCCCGCCGCGCGTCGCCTGCTCCGTGTACTGTAGCGAGCACCAGAGTTGAGCGGCTCGCTGACACATGGAGAGGAGTGCGCCCTGAATGAGAACCACGTTCAATGAAATTATGTTTTAATGATAATATAAATTCTAATGTAAATTTCACATACTGATTCGTATCAGCGAAATAGATCGAAGTTTACAACTAATTTACTTGTCTCTCTATTTTTTTGTGAAATAAATTCTATTCTGTTCTCTTCTACTTTGTAGTTAAGATAGATTACATGATTGGAACCTTTTACTGAACCACTGGGAGTACCTCTTCGCTTAAAGGTAGCATCCGTGTGGCCGATACCACACCGCGTGCCGGGCGCGTCGCGCACTGCACCGGCTAGTTTACACGTTTGACGCGGTTTGGTGTGGGGCGGGTCAGGGTGGCTGCGTGGGTGAGCACGCAGCCCGCTGTGCCNTTGTCTCTCTATTTTTTTGTGAAATAAATTCTATTCTGTTCTCTTCTACTTTGTAGTTAAGATAGATTACACGATTGGAACCTTTTACTGAACCACTGGGAGTACCTCTTCGCTTAAAGGTAGCATCCGTGTGGCCGATACCACACCGCGTGCCGGGCGCGTCGCGCACTGCACCGGCTAGTTTACACGTTTGACGCGGTTTGGTGTGGGGCGGGTCAGGGTGGCTGCGTGGGTGAGCACGCAGCCCGCTGTGCGACGCCACATGTTAAACTAACAACGGACGTTCATATACTCGGTGCTCTCAATGCTGTTTGGTAGAAGTTCCTTCAGTCTAATGCACACTGTCTGTGGGCACTGAACGAGTGGCACACTGCAGGGGCTACAGTAAAACCCGTCTCCTGTTTCGCAGGTTAAAACTTATCTATACTAATATGATGAAGAGGCAAATTTATTTGTTAGTAAATTTCATTTCTCCTGAGAGCTATACCATGATGCTATATAGTTATAGGATATTTATGTACATACATATATTAGCCGAACTATAACAATGTTTGGGAAGAAAATTAGAAAAAATACCTCTTAAAACAAAATTATTTGCATTGCTGTCTAAACAGTTTTATATAGTTGTATATAATTGAAATTAATCTTTGGAGTAAAAACCTTTGTAGTACCCTGCCCAGCAGTTACGGGTTTATGGGTATGGTTCGACGTTTATGACTTGTAATGAACAAAGGATTTGAGTTAAAAGTTTTTATTTATCAAACATAAGCATACAAAAAACACACTTCCTGTAAAAATTACGCGCGGACAAAGTCGCGGGCAAAAGCTAGTCTAATATAATTATGTCTTAATATTATTACGTTCCATGATCACGACCCTTGATTGTCGCGCGCTTATATCTGAGTGGTGGGCGCGACCACGACATGTGTCGGAAATGAGAATCATGAAATAATGTCAAAACTCAGCACACTTCCACTGCGTCACGAGCGCCTTGCAGCGGAAATTACGTGCGCTTATCGGCGACCCTAATTTAACCATTTCCCCGCGGAAATGGGACCCGACACCGCCGCGGACAATTAATTAGGGAACCGCCCCGCACTGTTGATTTGGATATTTGTACAGGAGCCGTTTGGAAGTACAGTTCAACGTTGGGGTAGGTTCAGCTTGAAGCAGTAGGTCTTTTTATATCACGGGGCGCCCTCCCGGTGGCAAGTGGCCACAGCTGTCCATAAACAATCACCGATGATTCGCGGCGTGTTGATATCATCGACTGTTCCGATCCTAGTATGGATGCACTGCTACTCGTCACTCGGTGGTGATGGTTCCGTGTGCCACACCAAACAACTGCGGAGAGAAAGCTTATCACCTGTATACTTATCATGTCCAATCGCGCGCGACTCGCAGGCTATCTTTACAAATTTTATTAAATAGTTCGCGTGTAATTTTTTCCCACGCAAACAACAAAATTGTATTTAGTAGTATTTCTCTAATATAAATCATTAATATTTAAAAAATCATAATCGTTTATGTTATATTCCATTGTAAATTTCTCTGTGCTATTTACTGTCACCAATTATTTCAACTTATTAACAGGAGTGCGTGTCTGACCCGCGCCGCGCACACCCCGACGAGCTAACGCGACGACAGAACCCACCTTGTTGTTGTAAAACGTTGATATTATTTATTTTGTCCGTGAAGACAATAAACATTTATTTAAGCGGAGCGCCGCAGCGCCGCGACCGTGTCGTCCGAAGGTGCGCGCCCCGCGCGAGCTGCGCTGAGCTTCTACTACCAGTAAACTGTAAATTATTCTAATTTATTCAGAAATTTATTCAGAAATTTATTAGTTTGAAATTTTCCTAAGTTTCCGTCGATCCCCGAAATATTCTTCAGCGGTTGGTTCAGCGCTCGCCCCGCCGCGCGCCGCCAACTTCAGGCCAACTCGCGCTCAGAATAAATACCATCGCGCGTCCCTATCGGACTCGTCTCCGTCGAATCAGCCTTTGTTATATTTTCTCCTGAATATATAACTTTTACCCCTAATTTTTTTCATTAAACTTGGCTACGGTGTTAGGGTGAAGTGATCAGCTGAGAAGAAAACCAGCTCCTAGCTCCATCGGTGATATCCTCCGCACTGTACCCGTAGTGCTGGTTTATTTAATTTTACAAGCTGCTGCTCGACAGGCCTGGGAAACCCAAGTTTCTCTTTTACATAAAAATGGTATTTATGTATTTAGCATTATTTATTAGAACACCATTTTTTTTTGAGAACTCATAAGTTTGTAGTTTACAAAATTCACAGAAATAGCTCAGCTCGGTCGACAAGTGCCGCTCTCATTATGCTTAATATCATCTTAAACAGCGGCCGATGAGAGCAGTGAACGTAATACATATATACATATCTACAGTACTATTGACACACACACTACTCTATCACAGATATTTGAAGTTAAGTAGTTAGTACTAAGAAAATAGATTCTTTCTAACCGACTTCAAAAAAGGACAAGGTTCCCAATTCGGTTGTATTTTTGTAATTTTTATCACCTCATAACGTCGTCAAACAAACATACAAACATCGACAAATTCTGTTTCAGAAGCCTTTAATTAGTCGATCTGAGTAGTTTGCTTTTAATTATCTTTGATTTTTGAAAATTTGACATTTAACAATTTTATAATAGTAAATATAAATAGATAATTGATAAAATTATAGAGGTTCACCTGTTCGCGCATCACGGAAACACTAACGGACGGGGTTCAATTTTTATTTTTTGTTTTATATCTTAGAGATTTATCTAAATAAATATACCGCGGGAATCCGTTTAGCTATTCTAATTATAATTGGATTGGATGGATTATAAGAAAAATAAACATTTCTTAACAGTTTCCTATATGTCGCGCGTTGGTTTAATACTATTGGCTATGAAGAGAGTGTCATTCATTTCGTCGTGTCGTCCGCTGGTGGTCTATATCCACCGGAACCAGTTTTGATTCCTCTTTATTTTCGCTAAAAATCAATCTAATCTTACGCCATAAACTTACACGGGCTGCGAGCGAATCAAATCTAGTGCAAACAATTACTCGAACGTCTCTCCCTAACTACGGTCGGAGAGCGCTCCGTCGGCGTCCAATCACTTACACGTTCAGTTTCGCTGAAACAGCGCCGAGCGTTCTACTGCGCGCACTTCGGGTGCGCCCGTACCTCGCCGTGCGGGGCTGTGACGCGCGCGCGTCATGTATTGAAACCTATGCGAACAAGACGGCGTCTCACATAACACACTGTGAGACCTTGACACATGCACCGTGTTATAAGTAATCAGAGGTAGCGACTGAGACACAAAGCGGCGTCCGTCCCGCACATTGCTGCCGGTGACTGTGTTCACTCCATCAATACCAGCCAGTCTACCGACCAGCGAGTAAGCTCATAGTGTGTCAAAGTTTAAACTCAATAGTTCAGGGTAAATTTGAGTTTAACTCTATAATTAAACTAATATAAAGTAATTTACGAGACTTGCATTGTTAATAAATTGATTTAAATAAATACCGCGGAAATATTAAACATAATTCGCTATGCATCATTCCATCTCTCCTTGTGTGACCTTTTTTGTTACGCGGGAGGAAAAGTAACAGATTCAGAATTTTATGTGGGAAGGACTGGAGAATGTGCGACTATACTACACCAGCGATCTCTGCGGTGGCCTCCTTTTTACCACAGAAGGGCTTCAACGTCTCCACCAAAACATGTTCGGATCATGTCCCTTGTGTCGAGCTCACCCAGAGCTCGTCACGGCGTCCTGTTGTTACAGCGGCGTGACACCACTAAAGTCACCGTCCCCCCCGGGATCGTCACTCCAACCACGTCTGTCGGCCCATACTCCACACGTGTGCGCTCCCTCTCGCGTGTATCCAGCAAGTGTTCACTACATTGAAGAGGCACACTTCGCATGCGATGCTCAGTGTCATAGTGGTGTAGTCAGTGCACGTGTTTAGAGTTCGTTGGGTGTAGTACATGGTTAGAGGCCGACCGTTAGATCCGAAGTTCTGGGCTTAAACTGTTGTCGCCCACCAGCGTGTTCTCTCACTCCACTGATTGAAATGCGAGTAATGCCATTTTGATTTATTTACACAAAAAGAAATAGTCGGAGCGCGTGCGCCGCCGCCGCCGCAATCTCTTCACACACTTATACTGTGAATTAATTGAAGTCACCCGTTGGAGTGAGTGATATATCGGTGGCAGCTAGGGCGGGCGCGCGGGGCGGGCGGGGGCGGGCGGCGCGCGGCGCGCGGGGCGGGCGGCGCGCTAACTGAAATATTAAAATTCCATTAAGATATTCATGGGGACTAAGTGTAGATGTTAACCGCTCCTCTTAATATTAATCGCCGGCGCGCCGCGGGGCTGACAGCAGCACCGAGAGGTACGGCGATGTGTGCCGACTGTTGTTCGCAGCTCCGCCCACGCGGACTGCCCACAGTGATGGTTATTGGGTATTTGATTTGTAATTTTATTTTTAAGCATGAAATCTAAATATTGTCAGGATAAAAAGTAGTCTATATTACTTTCTGAAAAATCTTCTACATGTCAATTAAAGTCCGTTCAAAATCTGTTCAGCCGCTTAGATGACCGCATTCTGACGCGATCCTATCACCCTAATCTAGACCGCTTGCTGCTCACGTAGTTGTCACGTAGTTAGCGCGGCAGACATGGCGTGATTACGGCGGCTCCACCCAACTATCTGATAATTTCAAAATAAATGTCTCCGACATTTCATATTTCTATATTTTGTAAAAAAGTATGATATTATATAACAAGGCGTCGTTTCATTATCATAAACGCAGTGCGCACAATGAGCTCCGGAGATCTCTCCCTTCCGCCCGGATATTGTCGCGGAGCCGCCGCCCGCCCGCCCTGGCACGCGGCCAGCGCGCCATCTGCCGGCACGCAGCGCGCGTGACCGCGCTGCACCCGGACAACGACGCGCTGATCGAAGGCACGGTATATTCACGCGCTTGCACCAGTCAACTGTGAATTTGAACTAATGCTGGGAATATTTAAGACGATCGTTTTCAATAATAATTCAATAATTTATTCAATAACGGTACAGACCTCAAAACATTATATACAATAATTTCACAATTAAAATAAATTTCAATACGGTTGGAACTAAAGTAAGTTACCGTTGTGACATCTTGTTCAGGCTTGCCGTGTTCCGGAACGTAGCACTGTAGTACTTCACCGAGGGGATCGCGGCCGGCCTCCAACGACACCAGTCGTCGTAACGGATGTGACGCAACACAGACGACGTCAGACGACAGTCCGCCGCCGACCCCCGCCCCGCGGGTGCGGTGTGTTAGTGCACGTAACGCCCCTCCTCCGCTTCATCTCGCTGACGGAGACAATAAACGCCAGTCTTCAAGACTTCCTATTTATAAAACGGTCGCTCCGCGTACATTGTTGCGCGTCGTTCATCCACCTGGACGGCCCCTGTCCGCACCCCTCTGGCCGCCGATGACTGCGCGCGTTCGCGCCGTGCCTCGGGCGGCAGACGCGCCGCAGACGGGCGCGCGCGAGCCACACCGGACCCGCCCGCGGTCATCGCACGGTGCCCACCTTGGCACAGTGCCGCGCACCCGGCTCGCCAGTCGGTACATCAGACATTCAAAATTATAAGTCATTTTTATGACACCAGAACGTTAGTCAAAATTTAGTTTTATATTTGTATAAATAATGTTTTCAGAAGGCCTTAATCAGTTGATCTGAATAGTATTTTTAAACATGTTTTATTTACGAAATTTGACATTTAACAATTTTATGACAGTATTGTCATAAAATTGTTAAATGTCAAATTTCGTAAAGAAAACATGTTTAAAAATACTATTCAGATCAACTGATTAAGGCCTTCTGAAAACAAATACGTCGAGACCTTTGTTTGTTTGTTCGAGCTTCACGCAAAAACCAGCCGGTGAATTTTGATCCCAACTGTTATAGTCTTAAAACTACTATTCCGACTTAAATATTGTGGCATGTTTCATCAAAATCGGTCCACTAAAATTGAAGATACAATTTAATGCCTGTCTTAGTAGTCACCATTAAGGTACAAGAGCTCAGGTAAAGGTGGTTTAAAGTTATATAAATCTATGATTTTTTCAGGATTTTCCATGTAGCGGAAAACCGACATTTACACGGACGGAGCCGCGGGCAGAAGCTAGTTTATTACCATGTTTTTTTACCATTCTATCATATTACCATGCATTCATATAACATTTTTAAAAGGACTTTCCATCTCACATTCTGACGACTATAGCTTCTGTATTTAAAAATCATCCTGGCTGTTCAAGATCAACCAACAGATGGCGTCACTGATTAAATCGCGATATGATTTCGTCTACGTATTTTAATATAGTGTTAAATGAATTAATCAAAACTAAGATCAAAACTAGCCGTAGATCAGACACAGATGTGGTTTTATTTGAGAGCCCTCTACGCTAGAGGGCTCTCAAAAGTGTGCACACCCCGTATAACCGAAGATTTGGTTATACGCGAGCATTATGCCCCGACTCAGTTCAGGGTCTGGTGTTATTGCAGGACAGGATTAGACGGCCGACCGCCGATGGACGTCGTCACAACGAGCCCCCATAATCCCTGTTATGATAAGTGACGTTAAGAAACTAGTCTAGATTGTGGTGTTCTAAGAATTACATAAAACTAAAATGAAAAAATAAACAAAGAGAGGTAAATGAGGAATTCATACGTTGTTAATTTTTAATTGGAATGACAAGATAGTCNTTACACGCTTTATATTAGCTTGACTTGTATCTATCTATCTATGTAACGGAATCTTTGGACACGATTTTCACACTTGTGAAATGATTGCATACTTCTAATGGACTGATGACAATACAATAATTTCATATTTTTTTCAAAGATCCAGGCCAGGATAATCAGGATATTTAAAAAAAACCTAAACTAAAAAATGACAAATAAATAATAGTATAAAACAATTAAAACAACACGCTTTATAAGAAAACCGAACTAAAAAATAAAAAAATAATTTTACAATCAAAAGCGTGGGGTGCGCCATATCAATTAATATATTTGATAATAAACAGATATTGCCAAAAGTAGTCTCCAAGAAGAAACTGTAAGTCATAAAAAGCACCCCACGTTTTTGAATTAAAAAATAGTAAAATCATTTTTTATTTTTTAGTTCGGTTTTCTTATAAAGCGTGTTGTTTTAGTTTTTTTTTAAACTATTATTTATTCTTATAGAACTAAATGATTAAAAATATAAAAATAACATGGAAAGAGATTTTACAATATGGATCCGTTGTTGACGCTGATTGTAACGCCGTGGCGTAACAAAAGATATGTGTGCGATGACTTTGTAAGTAGAGTGGATCGCTGTCGGCGCGCTGTCCGCCCGCCCGCGTCGGCGCGTCGGCAGCCTCGACCCTCACCGTGTTGTACTTTCATAATGCTCTTTCAGTTTTACTTTCTACTTCAAACAGCGTTCAAAATCCGTTAAGAAAATTTCCAGAAATTTTCCAGAAAGTCTCTTAACAAGAAATTTTAATTGTGTTGAATGAAATTCGCATAAAGTTTTATTAATAATTTATTATGTAGGAAAGTCAACAAATGGGAATTATTCGAATTATTTTTCTTGTAAATAGGAGGTTGGATGAAAAAATATCAGAAGAACCACAGAATTGGTTCACATCAGCCAACCTACGATAATGCGAGTGATATTGTTTGGCACTTAAAAGGATGAAGTAGACTTTGTATGCTGACGGGTAGAGGCATCTGACCCAGTGGCATCTGAGCGCACCTCATGTCATGCTCATGGTTATGGTTGGTGAGCAATAAACACTACCGCGTTGTCCGTTTGTGCGAATGAACAGAGACATTACACAGCGCTGTGGCCGTGCCAATAATAAGACATTATTTGTATGCAATACGTGTGTCGCAGCATCATTCAATAAAGATCTCATCTAAGTACATGGGTGTTCAAGAGGTACTAAACGCGACCCGCAATCGAAAAGGTCGCGGGTTTGATCCCGGTATCGTACTATTGCGTTATTTTAAACTCATATACAGTCTACACTGTAAATACCAATGTACTCAGTGTAGATATAAAACTTCGCCAGAAAACCTCCATGTCCACATAAGTATGTGAATTCTCTCAGCCCGCACTAGGCCTGCGTGGTAGGCTACAGCCTAATCTCCCTCCTTGTGGACGGATGATGTCTGCGCCCCTGTAGTGTAGAAGAATCTGGACTGAGGGTGTTGATGAAAGATTTCATGGCACACGGTAACGGGGGGGGGGGGGGTTGCACTCGGAGGGCGCGCCGAGCCACCGAGTCCCCGCGCGCGGCCGCTGGGCGGGGACTCGGTGGCTACAGGAGATTCTATCTGGCACCAGGTATAGGTAATTTCTGTGGAACTACACAATACATACATAAATACAATCACGCTTTTTTCCTGGCTGTCCGGCGGGGAAATGAACCCCAGTCTCCCGCGTGACAGGCAGGGACACTAATCACTATACTGTCGAAGAACTGGGATAGGCAGAGACCATTTCTTTCCACTTGCTACGGGCAAAATGGCTGTTCAGAGACCACATTTCGCCCCCGCTAGAAAAGAGACGCGTCGGATAGCGAAGTACGTCGCCGCCATTTTTATAAATCCACAATCTTATTACCGTAGTAGATTCCCTTTATAAAAGCGAAACACTATTAGCTCTATGCTTGGCAGATTGTACATGTCTCCCGAATCGTAAGATAACGCGACTGTCGCAGCGGTCCCTCGGCCGGGCCCCGCGCCCTCGCGGCGAGTGGGGTGCTCTGAGGACCGGACTGCCGCAGCGTGTAATAATTGGAAACAATAAACTAGAACGCCGCCAGCGCCACGGACCGAACGGAAAAGAAGATGGCGTCACTCAATTATAGTAACGGAGGTTGCAGTGAGTGAGCTCTGATGAATTACTGAGAACTCGTGACGTAACGGGCCGGTCGCCGCGCACTCTCGCGCCGGTACAATACCTCTGAGACCGACGTTGACGCACTGTGTGTTTGAAATGCCAGTGACGCGCAGTGATTACACGCAGTCACCTCGCTAGTCTCATGACCCTGAGAGTTGTGGCCTGGCTTACAGAATATATCATATTTAATTTCCCTATGTGGTGCATCAGACATATTGTTTCCGAATGTTCCTATTACATGGAGTTACTTTATAACATTTTTTCATACATACATACATACACTCACGCCTTTTTCCCTGGCTCTCCGGCGGGGATTCGAACCCCGGTCTCCCGCATAACAGGCGGGTATACTGACCACTATACTATCGAAGAATTGGGGTAGGTAGAGACCACTTCTTTCCACTTGCTACGTGCAAAGTGACGATCGGTAGCCCACTTTTCGCCTCCGCGGGAAACAAAACGTCTCGGGTGGCGAACCACGACGCCGCCTCTTTTAAGGTTCTAAAACGTTGAAGTTCTTAATTGCGTTCCCACAAAAAAGAAAAAAAGGAAAGAAGTTGAGGTAGGGAAGGTGTATTGAGCAAGGAATATGGAATTTCGGAAAAGGACTATAGGATACTATCTCGGAAGGAATAGGAAGACACAGTAGTAGCTCGGGGGGCCGGGGTCGCTTACCCGTATACTTAAGTCTACGTTATTTTTTTTTCCTGTAGTCAATTATATCAATCTGATGATGATAATTATATTTTTTCTCGATATCTATTTATCCCTCTAATACCACAGATAACACACCCCGTACTGCGGAGATCTATTTTTAATAAACGAGTTGCCCGGAAGATGGAACCTCCCCACCCATGGAGACTTTTTTCTTAAATATACAACGATACCCGACATTACAAAAACTTAAAAAAATATATTTAATTAATTATCATACTTACAACAACATCATCCCCAGTCAATATTCGTCCCCAATACAGGGTAACGCACCTCCCCTAATCAGTAGAGGAATTAGGCCGAAGTCTATCACGTCGGCCTAGTGCGGGTTGGTGAACTTCACACACCCATACGGGCATGCAAGTTTCTTCGCGAATTTTACCTTCTCCACTAAGTACATGGTGCCTATAATGTAGACTGCAAGTCGTGTCTACACCACCAATGTACTTACTATTAAATAAGCAGTTTTACAATGGTTTGCTGTTAAAATACACACACACGCACACCCATGGATATTTTGATCACCCGAGAGGTATGTAATCGTAGAGGCGAGTATATACATCTCAGTAAGTATATAACTATCAGCACCACGCGGCGCGGCGCGGCGCGGGCGCATTCCCACGAAATGAGACTAGGTTGGAGCAGTTGCAGCCGCGACCGCACACGGCGCCGCGCTCTACAGGGTGTTGCCACGCGCACAACTGGATTATCCGGAAACACCGGTGTGGGGTGGGCAGGCGCACTCATCGCTGTGTGTACAGTGACAATGGTCGCGTCGTGCTGTTTGAGCTCCTGAAATGCAAACTAGAACGGGCGAGTCTTTCGAAATAATTATACAAGTAACATTGACTAAATTGAAGGTAACAACTTAAATATTCATCGGCTACTTAAGTTGAACCTATTTTTTTAATAATATATAATTAACATCAAAAGGTATGTTTCTGTCTTTCGGGCGTTATTAATGTCCGCTTTTACTGCCTCGATCGGTCCGCCTTCCTATTTCACTCCACTCTACTTTGGCCGTCAACGTACTCTTTAGTTACATTAACTGCCATATCTTTTCTCACGACGCCCAGTCAGCGCTTTTTAGGGTGGCCCACAGGTCGTGCCCCGAGCACACCATAGCGTGGGGTCTTGAATATTTACGTATTCTCTCGATTTGATTTTCATAATTTTTTAATGTACACTAGCTATTGCCCGCGTCTCCACCCGCGTGATTGTCGGTTTTCCGCTACATAGGAAATGCCGAAACAGTCACAGATTTATATATAAAGCCTTTTACTTAAACCACTTTTACACCACTTTCGAACCACTTTTACTTGAGCTGTACTGTACCTTAACGGCAGCTACAAAACAGGTATCAAGTTGTATCTTCATTTATACCTTTTGTTCGTCCTAAAAATTTCATTCCAACAAGCTAAGAACAGACACACGAAACTCTGTGCATAAAATTGATGTCCATTAGAATGCACAACATTTTAGCTTCCTTGGAGGATCTGATAGGAATAACGTAATTACATGAGACAGACTGTTCTCCCCGGTGCGCGCCTTACCTGTGCTCTGCGAGACCCGTGCCCCGCACGCACCTGGCCCCGTCTGACAACAGCCTGTATCTCCCGGCGTTGTCTGCGCGTATCGATTACAAAACCTCTACGGCCAGCGGTTGCACGCCCGCGCCGCGGTCCGCGCCGCCGGCCCGCGGAATACTATTAGAGTTAATTGCCGCACCGATCTGACCAGATAGCGCGTTCCGCCGATTAATCTTAATTTGTCCAACTACCGGTGTTGGTGTCGAAACGTCTACCGTCCGAGATTTCGCTCAAACATCAGTCGCTAAAGGACCATTTGATTTTATTACGCGCACCGTCATTTTCGTTTAGACACGTCAAAATTAAAAGATTTAGACACTATCTCGGAACATACGGACTAAAGATACGCAAAAACGCAATATGTTTTTGAACCGTTTAACAAAAATATAGGTCGGTACTCGCTATAAATGTTTGCTATCTCTTTTTGGCGTTTGATATTAGAAAAAGATAGGGAGCGACCAAATTTAGTTAAGTTCTGTTACATGAGAATCGGCACCAATACCTGTTATCAATATTTTGCAGCTCGAGTAACTTTTTAGCTAGGTCCGCGTATGAGTGACATGACACCCGACGTACTAAAAATACTTACGAAGAACGAGACTATATTGTCTTTAATGCAGACTTAATATTGTAAAAGATTGGTGGATGGCGATAATAAAGATAAACGCTTGCTAAGAAGATATGGTGATATACCACGCACTCAGCGACGTAGTGCAGTTACACGGCGCAGCGCTCGGGTCGCCGGTATGGAGCGACTTGCTGCTGAATTGAAATGACTCCGATAAAATATGAATATAGGATTTAAATGCGTACTTAAATCCTATATTCATATTTATATTATATTATATTCGTATTTAAATCGATTGACTAATAACTAAGGAAGGTCTCATGTAACTAAGAAAAATTTTATCAACAACTTGACAGATACATGATTTTAAACACAGACAAATTTGTTCTGTGATTCTATACATAGGACAATGAAAGGTTTTATTAATTCTGTGATTTTAAACTTGAAATTGGCAGTAGCTTAAAGAGTTTGATTACAAATGTTGTATTTGAATGTGTGTCGCCACAGTTATATTCAAACTAGCTTTTGCCCGCGGCTTTAATCGCGTGAATGTCGATTTTCCGCTACAGGGGAAATCCCGAAAAAATCAGATTTATATGAAAAGCCTAGAAACCACTTTTACTTGAGCTCTCGGTATCTTAACGGCGGCTACTAAAACAGGAATCAAGCTCTATTTTCACTTTTACTAGACCGATTTTGATAAAACTTGCTGCAGTATTTAAATCGGAATAGTACCTTTACGACTGTAATAGTTTAACAAAAATTTACTCCCTAGTTTTTGGGTGAAGCTCGAACAAACAAACAATCATCGACGGATTTGGTTTCAGAAACTTTTAATTAGTCGATTTGAGTAGTTTCTTTTTTAATATTTTTAAAAATTTTATATTTTCTTTTGTTAATAATTAATCTTTGATTTATAAAATTTGATTTAATTTGTTACGACTGTCGTCGTGCCAACCGACTGACTCAATCAGCGGTTGCGACATTAAGACGACGCAAAATAAACAGTTCACGATGCATTCTCAGAACTTGGCCGCGTCCCGCCCCGACATTAATAAAAGTAATTCTCAAAACATAAACAAAATCGACAAAAACTTGTCGCCGCTTTATTGGAACTGTAAACAAAAACAAACCGAGCTCTTCATCGCAACCACAAATCACTGTGTTTTTGTGCGTCGGGCCGCACGAGGCGCGCCGTCCGTCGGACTCCGGCCGGGCCCGACACGGGCTCGCTTTATAATTTTTCATGTAGATATGTGAGCGGTCGTTTTCGTAATAGAACGAAGATAAAGCGGAACTATCGGCCGCCCGCCGGCCGCGCCTCTCAGACGACGCTCACGTGGCTTTTATTAAAAAAAAAACTTAAATTATCAAATAAACTTCACCGCATCCGACCGATATTTAGTATCTGTTGTTCTTAACGAATGAATAAAGTGTAATGTCGCGTCGCGGGTCACGTTTTCATACTTTTATTACGGAAATGTTTCATATTTTTCTTAATAAATGTTTATCACAGCGCTCTTGTCTCCGAGACAGCGCGGCACGAATGTACAATCTTGGAGCGGACGGCTTGTGGCCCTTTTAAGGCCTCAGCCCGTCTGCCTCTCCGGTTACAGCTCGGTACTTCCCGAATCTAGACTGGCCTCCTTCATCCTTATCTATGTTAAGCTTCAGATTTCCCACTCTCAAGCGAAATGCATCAACGCACTGTTACTACTGGTCATCGGTAGCGCTTCCCGGATGGAGTGAAATTATTTATTACGATTAAAAGAAAATACAATGTAATCTCTTAAATACCTGTAAGTCTAAAGAATATATTAAATTTCTTTTTTCGTGGGCACAACCCGTGTCGAAACGCATATTCCAACGGGCTGTGCGGGTAGGCCGTTGATGATTCAAGCAAATTATTAAATGCGTGAGATCGCGTCGCCTATTATTCATCTCCATATTTCCGCCCGCGCGGGTCCCGGCGCGCACCGCCAGGGGCCGCACGCGGTGTCCCCATTTTAAAGTTTCTCACCAACTCACACAATGTACTTTTTGTTGCCATGTCACAATACATCGCAGCTAATAAAAACACCACTGACTCCCGGAACTTCACACCAAACATTATAAATCACGTTGCGTAGAGGAAACGCGCCGGGTATATTTTTTTGGACGCCAGCGGGGGCTGCGCGGGGCCCCGCCGGCGGGCCGCAGCACCCGGCCGGGACCGCAGCGGCGCGCACACAATGCGCGCGATATTATCGCACTCTACGTTATTTTTTACAAGCGGGCTGTGGAAAATATATTTGTCAGATGTCTCCTTAATATAATAGTTTATTTCTGTCTATATCTATGTGTCTATACTATTGTAAAGTTATTAAATGTCAAATTTTGAAAATCAGATTTTAAATAAACTGCTCAGATCAACTAAGGCTTCTGAAACCAAATCCGTCGATGTTTGTTTGTTTGTTCGAGCTTCATGCAAAAACTATTCAGTAGATTTCAGTCAAACTATTATAGCCTTAAAGATGCCGTTCCAACTTAAATAATTCTCCATGTTTCAACAAAATCGGTCTAGCAGAATTGAAGATACAGCTTGATCCCTGTTTTAGTAGTCACCGTTACGGTACGAGAGCTCAAGTATGGGTGGGACTTTTTATATAAATCTGTAATTGTTTCGAGATTTCCCATGCAGCGGAAAACCGACATTTACGCGGGCGGAGCCGCGGGCAAAAGTTAGTGTTAAATATATTTAAACAGAAATAACTGGAATTCCTTTTTAATGAGAATGCGATAGAAATTCCCGTGACTTCTACGTCACTGCGCATGGTGTCGCGACAAACCAAACGAATCAACCACTGGTGTAAAGTAATTGCCCAATTACGTGTTGTCCCTGTCTCTATCAACTCAATATATCTCCGTTTCTAATAAAGACGGTTGAAAGACGGTGCCGTTCGTTAGCGATGCTGATACTCGGCACTAGTTTCATCACGAAAAACGGAAAAGTACAGAAACACGCTTTATAAAAACAGTTGTATATGTGAATTACTAGTTAGTACACGCCCCGCGGTTTTGCCCGCATCAACAATGCAATAGTGGCCATGATGATAGTGTTAATTCATAATCTGTCCTTATCCACATCGTAAATAGTATATTAGCGAAAGTCCTATTATAATCGGTTCAGTAGTTTTTGCGTGGTGACATGACGCACAACTTGGCAGTTACTCATACGATGTATATACGATTTTTATGTACAGTGGGTGTAATACTTCAGTGACAAGAACGCCATCGTTCGTTACCTCTGTGAGCGCTGGGCACCGCACGGCCCACTCACGCGCACTCGACAGATCTTCTCCCATTTATTTCATAGCGTACAATCAGATTCTATACGTTCAATAAAATGTCCTTTATTTTATTAAAAAAAAAATATTTACTATGGAGTATGTACATTTATTAAAGAAGTTTTAGTGCAAAGTTACAAACAGTTCTAGTGAGAAATTTTAGTGTGTAGTTCTAATGATCAAGTAAGTCGTAGCCTAACAAATGGTCAACTTTCGGGTCGATCTGTGGGTCGCCGCGGCCGCGTGTCAGGCGGGTAAACGCGTCTAGCGTTGCGTTTAGGACTAGCCTCCCCCGTGTTTTGGAAAACACTTAAAACAAGTGGGTCCTGACTGGTGTCTAATGACTCGCGGGCATGATCTGGTCACTGGGAAGGTGTCAGAGTCCAGGCGGTCACTCGGTCACACCACGCCACACCCGCTCCTCCTTAATACCAAATTGACATTCAAGTTAGGATGATGCCATGGTGAACAATATATAAAATCGGGTGATTTAATTTAAGCTCGAATCACCATCTTGTATCATTTACGTTTAATACAGCCTAAAAATATTATACAAGCACCGCAACCACGTCGGCACGCGGCACAACAGCGCACCACAGTGAACGACACTATACACTTAGATCACCTACACATTTCAAACATCACTGAACACATCAAAATATTGTGTGTGTCGGGGGCTGGGGGAGGCTTGTGCGTGGTAATAAGCAAACTGTCGACTTGCACGTCCCACTTGCGCGGCGCTAACACCCTCACGGGCTTAGCGCGCGAAGGTATTGGATTAAATGATATGCATTGAAAATATTCGATTGGATCGAGTGCTCTCATACGCTCCTGATCGCATCGCGTCGCCGTAAATTCCCACAATTTGTCCCCAAACCTAACGAGCGGGTCCGCCGAGCGGCCGAGTGACGCCGTCCAGTCCATTGCGGCGCGTAGCTATAACTCGGTCGTTTACGGACACAATTAGTTGATTGGCGCGCGCCGCCCGCCGGCCCACGCCGCGCGTGACAGCCCTAACTATCTGATAACGCTAACTTACTCCTGTTTGTTTTTGCTTTAGTTTATTTGTAGTTTTTCTGTTTGGAGTAAATTAAATTTACCTGAAAGGTACATTCAGAATTAATATTATTCTAGCATACTATTATCTACTTCTATTAGCTGGTAGAAATCACCATACATCCTTGCAACTAAAGGAGTTATTACAACTTGTAGTTACTATTAAGACCGATAATTACACCCACCACAGTGAACTGAGCGCAGCGTGGTCTCACCGTAACCCTCGCCCGACCTCTGTCAGTCGGTCGCACGTGTTTATCTATCGACATTAGATCCACTGTTATAAATAAAGTTATACACCGACAACAACAGCCCCTTGATCCAGACACGTCTGATCACGGCTGAACATGACTCAGTAGGCAGAACATAACTCAGTGCACACAGCACACGCTACGGGGGAAGAGACCGGACGCGCCGCGCGCCGGGACTTGCGCACCAAACGAGTGGAGCGTGAGCGTGGATGTGAATCCATAGAAAATTAAAAAAACACGCTCGACTCCAAAAATAATGTCTCTGAAGATGTGTCTCTGAAGCATGAGTTACTAAAATATTAATTTTAAAACATATGATTTGACTGATGTCCATTACCGCCTTAGTATTTATGTGTTTAATATCTGATGCCGGCGGGTATTTCTTTCCTTCAGCGTCGCAGGACTTCATGTTTATACGAATAAATAAACCCCGCTTTCACGATTCTATCATTATATACGTGCAGTAAACTATATTAAAAAAGTTGGAGATAATGTCGCACAGCGCCGGCGCGCGCACGTGTACTCCGCTATTATTTAATGACTTGTTTTTGTTCGCGGTTTTGTTTGGTAATTTACTCGTCGAAATGTTTTCATGTTAGTGAAAAAAAATTGTATACTTACGAGCTTTTGCCCGCGACTCCGCCCGCGAGAATTTCCGTTTTCCGCTACATGGAAAATTCCGAAACAATCATAGATTTATATACAAAAGCAATAACCACTTATATTTGAACTCTCGGTCCTTAACGGCGGCTATTGAAACAGCGATCAAACTGCATCTTCAATTCTAATTTACCGATTTTGATAAAATATGATGCAGTATTTAAATCATAATAGTACCATTAAAACCGTAATAGTTTGACCAAAATCTATACGCTTATTTTATATGAAGCTCTAACAAACAAACATACATCGACGGATTTGGTTTCAGAAGCCCAGAATCAGTTGATCTGAGTATTTTTTTCTTTTAGTATCTTTGATTTACAAAATTTGACATTTAACAATTTTATAATAGTGTAGAATGTGTAGATAGATACAATTTCGGTACCTACGACAGTATGCGATAGTACCGGCGCACATTCGCCGCTAGCGCCACACACTAGGGGCCCCCTTCGCGGCACGTGTCACACTAACGGCAGTCGTAACCACATCGGGCAGGGCGCTGCAGTACGCCTGATCATTTAAATTGCTAGTCCAGATTCATTCTGCAGCCTCATCAGTCTAAGCAACAATGTGCTAATTAGGAAAAAATCAATATTTTTTCTCTTACACCACTTGAAGGAATTTTGAGTCAATAAAACGTTGTTTAGACCGATTCATTCATGGTCTGCGCTCGCTCGTCACTGTGAACGATCTAAAACATCCTTTCCCAAAGTGGACGATAACGCCCCCTTGTGGGCGCTGCAGGCCTAAAGGGGGGCGGTAAGAGACCCAGAAAAAAAATGGGGGCGTTGTGTAGAGGCTTGGGGGGCGATCTGTAATTTCGTCTAGCTAGGAGGACTCTTAGACACCGACTGAACTCTCGACTACAACTTGTGAACATCAACTAATATTAATTAAGAGATTGCTCAAACTTGGTTTGATATTTCTCTCCGCGCAGTTCATATATCTGTCCTGTTTTATTGAATAAATGAAATAAAAATCATGTCAATCGGTCGCTCCCTTTCGAAATGAAAGTAGACACAAACAAACAAACAAATAAAAAAGTCCTATCCTATATAAACAACGTAATATTTATTTTATTTTCATTTGCGGTTTCGCGCGTAATAGATAAGCAGTACT
>WUAW01009324.1:3774-13824 GCA_017165845.1 Thaumetopoea pityocampa
CGTTTCACCAAAATCGGTGCACTAGAATTGGAGATACAGCTTGATCCCTGTTTTAGTAACCACTATTTAGGTACGAGAGCTCAAGCAAAATTGGTTCTTAAGGGCTTTTTATAAAAATCTGTGATTGTTTCGAGATTCCTCATGTCCTGGAAACCCATAATGCACACGGGCGGAGTCGCGGGAAAACACTAGTATATTATAACAGTTTAAATTATTTAGTTTCACTAACTACTCTTGTTATAATTAAGCTGTTAATGTTATATATTAACTAAATCTCCCCCAGCACGAATAAGGAAATTTAATTTGTACCCAAATTTATTATTCGGGCATATATAATTTACTTTCATTTTAGAAATTATAATTTATTATCTGTGCGTGTATATTATTTTTGTTAATAATTGAACTCTATGGCTCTATAGTTTTATAAGTCTACATATATAATAATAAAATAACAGGATAATAAGGCAGCAGGTTTTTCTTGTTATTCAACCAAAATCTACTGCGATCTCCAAAATTCCTGCCAAGCGTGGAGAATATGGAAAAATCCTTCCATTTTGAGGAGGATACCTATGTCCAGCAGTGGGTTTCCAAGGGCTGATGATGATGGTATAATATTAGAAATCACGGTTGTACTGATGTATCAAACAGCGTCTGCCGTAATTAAAAACCCTGTTTTCCCTCCATATACCAACCACTTTAAGATTGTTCAGTTTATCGACACGTTTCACCGCTAGCCGAGTGAGAGCCGAAACTATGCTTAATATTTGGCGTGCGCTGTCATCGCTTGAAACAACGTTTCTTTGTCATTTTGGATTGAAACAAAATCCATTGATATTTGAAATTAGAAAATATTTTTAATGTTTATCAGACTGATATAATATCTGTACTATAATGAAATTGATAAATGTAAAATTTTGTAAGTCAAAGATATTAAAAAAAAATCTACTCAGATCGACTAATTAAGGGCTTCTGAATCCAAATCTGTCGATGTTTGTTTTTTGTTTGTTCGAGCTGATGTAAAAATTAGCAGATAGATTTTGAAACAACCACATTAAAGCCTTAAAGGTACTATTCCGACTTAAATACTGCGAAATGTTTCATCAAAATCGGTCCAGTAGAATTGAAAATGCTTGATCCCTGCTTTAGTAGCCGCAGTTAAGGTACGAGAGATCAAGTAAAAGAGGATATTAGGATTTTTATATAAAACTATTGTTTCGGGATTTCCCATGTAGCGGAAAATCGACATTCACATGGGCGGAGCCGCGTTTGCTAGTGTTTAATGTGTTTAACAATATTTATGACTAGGTTTACAAAAAAACTAAAACAATTTTACTTCAGTTCTTGTACCATAATGGTCTCTACTGACATGGAAATTATGCTGTATCTTCGGTTCTGTTTGACCAATTTTGATGTAATATGCAAAGTATTAAACTTAGAATTGTAAACTGTAAATATGACCAAAACCTATTCGTTGTTTTTTGCGTGAAGCTCGAATAAACAAGTGGTTTTGGTTTCAAAAGTCCTTAATTAGTAGTCTAATCCAACTTTTTGAAATATATTTAATGTACAGATACGACTTATTTATAATTTTATAATAGTTTAGATTAATGAAAACCATGATGACAGTTAAATTATTTGTAACCATGAGAATGAGAATTATTTTATTTTTATATAATGAACATTGAAAGATAGCGTTTTAATTAGGCTATTAGTTTGATTTTTAGAAGATCATATCTTCTCTATAAAATATATATGAAAAGGACAACAATATAATGATATAAGTCTATAAAATAACAAAATATTTTCCTCTTGCTGCGAGTATAATCCAGGGAGTAAATAGGGGAATACGTTTGTATGAGAGAGCCTCCGGGTTTTCTCTTAATACTGCGGTTTAAGGCCAAAATGAAGGTGTTTACTAAATTGTATAAAGGGGCACATTTTAGTAATTTAATTTGACAGTTTTACGCCTATTAATATATTTCTTAAAACACTGTTAGTCGTTAAGAATTAGCAAATAAACGCAATTTTTCATTTATAATAACATTATCACCATCATCCCCAGTCCATTCTCGTCCCAGGGGCACGGACCTCTCCTAATGAAGAATTAGACTGTAGACTACCACGGCCTGGCCTAGTGTGGGTTGGTAGACTTCACACATCCATGAGGGATACAGGTTACCTCACAAATTTTTCCTTCTCCGTTGAGTACATCGGTGTCTACAAGGTAGCCCGTACATGAATTAGAAATAACTCAGTGGTACGGGACCGGGTCGAACCAACGACCTTTTAATCGTAAGCCGTGTATGGCACCATCAGACCACCAATGTACATTTATAATATTAATATAAATGAATTGGTACTTTCGTGGGAACGCAATGAGGAACTTTAACACTTTTGAACCTTATAAAATGGCGGCGTCGTGTTCCACCACCCGACATGTCTCGTTTCTCGCGGGGACAAAAAGTGGGCCACGGATAACCACTTTGCTATATTAAATGAGCGTAGTAAGTGGAAAGAAGTAGTCTCTGCCTACCCCAATTCTTGAGTAGTATAGTGGTCAGTATCCCCGCCGATCACGCGGAAGATCAGGGTTCGATTCCCCGCAGAAGAGCCAGGGAAAAAAGCGTGACTGTATGTATGTATGAATTGGTATATGTACTTTGAAATCAAAATATATGAGACGGATAAAGCATTAGTCTAAATGTTCAGTCTGCCGAAACGTTTTCAAGAAAAAATATTCCTTATTTTTTTACCCGACGAAGAGACATTACTTGAAATCGTTAACTATCGTTTCGGAAATAAAGAAAAACATAACAGTAACAACGCCTTTGTACAAATCATATATCATTGGCACAAGGAATACACACCGACGGGATAAAAATAACTAATAAATGTCGAAGACTAATAGTAATATATAAGTTTATTACGTAAATGTATTACTGTTTCTATAAGTTTATTACGTAAATGTATTACTGTTTCTATAAGTTTATTACGTAAATGTATTACTGTTTCTATAAGTTTATTACGTAAATGTATTACTGTATATATTATTATTACTGTATCTATATATACATATATATAATTGTTAAATGTCAAATTTTGTAAATCAACGACATTTAAAAAAAGCAACTCAGATTGACTAATTAAGGGCTTCTGAAACCAAATCCCTCGATATTTGTTTGTTTGTTCGAGCTTCACGCAAAAACCAGCAGGTAGATTTTGGTCTAGTTATTACAGTCTTAAAAGTACTATTCCGATTTAAATACTGCGGCATGTTTCATCAAAATTGGTTCAGTAGAATTGAAGATATAGCTTTATACGTGTTTTAGCAGTCGCCGTTAAGGTACGAGAGCTCAAATGAAAGTGGTACTTGAACTTTTTATATAAATCTATGATTGTTTCGGGATTTCCCATTTAGCGGAAAACCGACATTGATGCGGGCGGAACCGCGGGAAAAGATAGTAATTTATATATTACTGCGCTGTGTAAGTTGATGTATGATGTGGTTACAAGGATCAAGAATGAAAAGCTGCAATGGTTTGGTCCTTTAGAAAGGATGAGTGAGATTCGAATGACGAAATGAATACACTGGGCAAATGTTAGTGGAATTATCGAAGGAGGGCATCCAGGAAAAACTTACCCTGATCAAATCAACAATTTGTTTCAAAAAGGTCAAGTTTGAAATTATATTAAGAGATGTATGAATGTGGATGGGGCGAGAGAGGATGTCAGGATCGTAATATGTGGCGAGTCTCTGCCTACTCTTATGTAGTATCAGCGCGAATGTATGTATGTATGCATTTATGTAATAGGATGTTGTCAAATGTATTATTTAATATCATCTTTGAAATTGCCACGCTCTAAAGTTGTTGCTAGTTTCTTTATTTTGTTATGTGTATAACATCATATATGTTATGTCTATAACATTGTATGAACGTTAAGTGTCAACAATGGGAAGTATTTGGTGTTGCCATACGCAAATAAACATTCAAAAAACTACATATCATTTCGTTGCAAAATCGACTATTTTAAAATTTAACTTTATACCCGAAACAAATGCTTTTCTCGAAACAGATCTGCACAAATCTGCATCATCAAATTCGTCGGTTTGCAAGCTAAATGGAAAATCTCAAAATAATTATACATATATGTTCTAGAACCATTTTTACTTGAGCTCTCGCATCATAATAGCGGTTACTGAAACGGAGATCAAGCTGTATCTTCAGTTGTACTTGACCAAATTTCATGAAACATGCTACAATATTTATGTTGTAATAGTACTTTTCAGACTGATATAGTGTGACTATATCTACTAACTGGTCTTTGCGTGAATCATAAACAAACAAACAAATAGACGCGAAAAAAATTAAAGATGGCTTCGGGTTCAAAACGATCATTAATCGATCTGAGTTAAATTTTATATCTTTAATATACAGATAATGACGTTTTACAATTTTATATTATAATGATAAATGATAATAATGATAAATGATAATGATAATACGTAACGAAACATGAAAAAAATGTGGTCGACACGATGATGTTATCTAAGCCTCGTAATCTAATCGGGTATAATCTAGACAGTTATAAATTTTTACTTTATCTTCAAAATTATTCTTTCGTTGCATCTCAAATATTTACTTCAGTGGTAAATATTTATGAGAGACTAGATTTTGACCGGGGCTTCGCCCGCGTGAATGTTGGTTTTCTGCTACTTGGGAAATTCCGAAACAATCATATATAAAAATCTCGTGTCACGGTGTTTGTAGTCGAGTTCCTCCGAAACGGTTCGACCGATTTTTATGATTTTTTTATATATATTTAGTAGGTATGAGAATAGGTCGTAAAATATATTTCATATCGCTAGGTGATCAGGGTGTCTCTATCCAAAAAAGTCTATATGGCAGAACAACGTTTGCCGGGTCAGCTGATTTATATAAGAAGCCTTAGAACCACTTTTCACTTGAGCTCTCGTACCTTAACAATGGCTACTAAGTACTAAGTACTACAGGAATTAAGTTATATCTTCAATTTTACTTACAAAAATGTGTCAATTTGTTATATGAGCACATATCCTAGTGTCTTACTACCAAAATTCTATATTTGTCCAATAAATAGTGTGTTTTCGACTAATACCAGTAGAAAATTTAATAAATTGCTACTGGATCGATTTTGATGAAACATGCCGCAGTATTTAAGTCGCAGAAACAAACAAATAAACATAACAGACAAACAAACAAACATCGATGGATTTGGTTTCAGAGGCCTTTAATTAGTCGATCTGAGTTGTTTTTTTTTAATAATTTTGATTTACAAAATTTGACATATAACATTTTTAAAATATTATAGTATAGACATACATAGATAGATAGGTCTATAGCTACCCGATTGAAAACTGCAATCGTTAGTAACATTTCATAGTATAGGTATAGCCCCCCTAGTTAAGATGATATTCGACAATCGTTATCGCTAATAGAAACGAAAAAATGTATCGGAATGACACTTCTAATCGCCAAGTCACACGTGACTTATCGAATAGATGTGTCATTCCAATACATTTTTTTCGTTTCTATTAGCGATAACGATTGTCGAACGTCAACTTGGCTAGAGGGGCAAGTGCGAGATAGCCATTAGTTCTTCCTTCTTTGTCTATTTATTTTTTTACTTAGTAAATTAGGATTCCTTGTGTCTTGCATACTAGACAAAAATATTTATTACCATTATATCAGCTCACAGACGTTCATTGTTGGCACAGGACTCCTCTAGTAATCGTCACACAAATAATGTCCCTATCAGTGGTATTCGAACTTGAGACCCCCATATCCAGAGAGCAAGATCACTATCACTGAGCCAATCAGTGATCTTCATCCAATCATAAGGATCATAAGAATCTTTTTATAATCCGGTCCAACATTGAGATTTCGCAGAGAAGAACTTGAAAGAGATTCCAGGGTTGTACTTGTAAAAGAGGTAGTTTATAAAATAAGAGTTTTAAACCATTACACTAGTCAGTATTCTTTCTTGTTGACGATTTTTTTTAGTAAAATGTCATTATTCAAGATAGCCTGAAAGGCGTTGAAGAAAATAGTAAAATATTAAAGGAAAGGAAATAATGTATTTTTTGTTGTATTCGATATGAAAACTTGTGACAGAATGCAAAGATAGACAAGAAACAAAAAAGATATAGAAAAATATGAATATTAATAATTTCGAACAATGGTTCCAAATAGTTTATACTGTGCCGGTCGCCAATAATCATATAACTATAACTAAATAAATAACACGATAATCCATTGTTAAATTTAATACTGTGTCTGTCTGGACTTCACAGATAGTTATAGCTTGCTTCCAGGAAGTTTGGCTACACTTTCGCGTAATACACGCCGCAATATTTTACCACTTCCTGTTTTAGGGATCTCTTCTACGAATCTCACGCCTCCTCGAAGCCGTTTCCATGGCGACACCTAAAAATCAGAATAAATGATTAATAAAAAAAAAATATTCAATCAAACGTATAATAAAGTCGCGACTAGGGATGGTCTGCATATCGTGAGTTTTTGGAGAAGATTGAGTCCCAAAGTCAATCACGGTAGTAAAACCTGGAATAATAACGTCAGGCAGGACTTGAGGAGTTATTAGATGAGGTCAGTTTTATTTATTCCTTGCACGACTGGTTGACTAAGGTAGATAATGTACATATCGCTCATCCAATAGAACAATGACGTAATTATATTTTTGCAAATTATCAGAAGAAGCGTTTCAGTTTAAAATTAGATTATACCCATTTTGCAAATCATATCAATTATCATGATTTTTCATAATTTATTTATAAATTATTATTAATAATTTGAGTACTCTCGAAAAAAATCCATATTAAACAACAAATCATTCAAATTAAACACAAAATAAAATTTTAACTTTTTTTGCAATTACGTCATTATTCTATTGGATGAGCGATATGTATTTCATAATTTTGTAACTAACGACACGGAATATAAAATCTATACACAAATAAATAAAAGTGAAATATCTGTCTGTGATTTCGAAAAAAAACATACTTTATTACACACCGGTTTAACAGACTATCGTAAAGTATTATATTACAAATATATAAAGTGTACACAGGACAGTTTTATCGCGAACTGCGATTTCTTCCAGACAACCTTTGTATGGACAAGATTGTATTTATAAACATAATATGGTGGTAGAGATAATTCCGCAGGTAATTATTAAACAGATTGAAATAAATAATAATAATATACGTTAAACAAACTTTGCTAGACTCTTACCTAAGGAGGTGAATAAGGATTCATAAAATCTTTTATTCCTGCTTTAAGTTAACACGTGGTTTGTCTCTTTCTATATCATTACAAATTTATTAAGACTGAAAGGGACAAACTACAGATTAGCTTAAACTAGTTGTAAATATTTTTAAGAATAAGGCCATTAGAATACATATATACAATTAATCAAATTAAATAAATAATAATACCTAGACATGTAAACCAAAAATTATATAAAACAGTCAAAATTAAAAAAATCAAAATCAAAAAGAATTTATTCATTAATGATTATTAATAGTATAACAGTATACGTAAAAAAGTAATTGTTATTAATAATAACATAAATATTATAATTTTGAACGATGTCGCAAAGTCTATAAGCATTATTTACCATCAAGTGGGCTTCACGCTCGTCTCATGATATAGAAAGGCCTCTCAAATATTTTCGTTCCGTTAAAATTGTCAATGGGTATTTACTTTGCAATTTAGAGTTGCATAACTAAAAGTTCAATATTCTACATAATTATTATCGGTTATATTTGATTTACATACATATTTTACAACATACACAGTCATATTATTACTACTATGTTCATTTACATCATGCATTTGAAATTATTAGAACTATTTAGAAATACGCAAACTTGTATCTTTATAAAATTTGCAGTTCTAAGGATTACGATTTAAGTCAACATACACACCTTGGATTCAACAAAATCGATCAATTCCTTGGCCGTTACATTAACAGCATGTTTCTTGACTACAAATGCTGTAGGTAGTTCTCCTGCATCTTGATCTGCAGTGCCAACTACTCCAACATCTTTCACGGCAGGATGCTGGAGCAAAACGGCTTCTAATTCTGACGGAGGGACCTGAATTATCATGAAGCTCTTAGCATAGTGTATGTTCACGAGAGATTATATTAAAGGTGGATAGTTTTCAACATCTTTTAGCCTAATATAACTGTTTTATTTGGTACTACCGTAAGAATCATCTTCAGAATATCCTACCATACTGGTATACTGTTATCCAAGGAATGGTTCGAGCGATTTCTTACCTGTCTGTCAAGCGTGGAGATTATTAGCAATGAAAAAGGACTATATTCATTACTGGATTACGAAATAAACTGATGATTGTATACATATACGATAGTTGTAATATGTAATAAGAATAATGTATTTAAATTAGTAACTACTAACAATTAACTCCACACAATAATTAGCATCAAAGTTTCTTCAAGATCATTTCCTTCGCAATTTCAAGCGAGCAATTAGTTAGTTATGAATATATTATGCACATGATTTTGAAAAATCAGAGTTTAGTGTCTTGGAATCGAATGTGAGATCTAAGATTCGATTTGATATCGAGACTATCTATATAGGAGTCCATAATATTGCTAAGATATCGATAGTGGTCTATCGAGCGGCGAAACGTTCGACTTCGATTACAGGAAGTATTCTTGTGAGCGCACCGTTATTATTGATCAAAATGTTTGATTTAACAATTGCGGACGATAGACAGCCATGTTTGAGGTAATACATTGTTTTGTTATAAATATTATTTATAATTCTCTTTGCTTACCTGCCAGCTTTTATATTTAATCAGTTCTTTAATTCGATCAACTATGTAGAAAAACCCTTCTTCGTCATAATATGCGACGTCGCCAGTTTTAAAGAAACCTTCTGCGTCAAAGTCATTGCTTAGTGCCTTCTCTAATCTTATGTAGCCGTTAAAGAGAGCCAATCCTTTTACACGTATCTCGCCACGTTGATTAGCCCCAAGTATTTTGCCAGTTTCAGTGTCGACAACCTGAAATAGATTAACAATTTGCAAAATATTAATATATACCATATCGTAAAATATATGAAATTGTATGTAGCTTTCATGATATGAAAAGTTATAATCATATTTTTTTTTAAATTTTGGCGTGATTACAAATCTCACCGTATGCATCTAATATTCCATTTTAATGACTGATGATTATACCCAGTCATATGACTTATCATCGTTCCCTCTACAGAGGCACGAACTTCCCCTAAATCATTAATGACTCACCTTTAATGTAATACCAACTCCGACTTTTCCCACACTCCCTTGCTTGTAGGATTTCTCAGTTTCTCTTGTTAATATTCCAGACGTTTCTGTCATTCCATAGGCTTGTAAAATTTGACGTAGATTTGGAAACCTATAATAAAAAATAAAATTTTGTTAGGTTTATTTTTTAAACGTTGCTTTAATAATTTGCGAGAGTAGAAGGAAACTTCAATTTTAAAAAATGTTATCAAGTTTAGTATTCTACAGTCAGTCTTTCTAAAAGATCTTTATTCTGTGTCTGACGGGTCGCTAGATTTCCTAAATTAATTAAGCTAAGAGTGAAACAGGCAATAGACTAGGAAGAATTGTAACATATTAATTAAATACTGGCCGTTGCTTGGCATAGCTTGCGTGATATTTGGTGACCGACCACTGGAACAGAGGTAGTGATACTGCTTTCTGTCTTAATGAGATTGGGGTAGGCAGAGACCACTTCTTTCCACCTGTTACGATCGTTTAATGTAGCAAAGTGGCTATCCGCAGTCCACATTTTGCCCCTGCGAACAACAAGACGTGTCGGATGGCAAACTACGATACCGTTATTTTATATGATTCAATAGTGTTAAAGTTCCTCATTGCGTTCCCACGGCTTAGTGAAGAGGAAAGGAAAGAGGATGAGGTAGGAAAGGCATATTGAGCAAGGAATATGGAGTTTAGGGAAAGGACTGAAGGA
>WUAW01009333.1:10291-21659 GCA_017165845.1 Thaumetopoea pityocampa
TATTACATTATTATGATCATATATCGTTGACTCATAGAAAAAAGTCGATATTAATTATCAATAAATAATTAATTATGTAACTTATTGGTATTAGATAATCATATTCACGGATAATATCAACAAAGTTGAAGCAAGATCACAATAAGTCTGCATTTTGTGTGCCATGACTAGTAGCTTTAATATAAGAATTAGTCTCACTATGATAACCTCTTGCAAGGGAAAAGGCTTCAGTATTGTTTGTTTCAAGTTTGTCGTTAGTACACCTTGCTAAATTCTGATTAAGATACTGACATACCATTTTAGCTTCATCCACCACTCGTACATCTTTTCATACACTTTCGTACGTTAAGGGCACTGCGTACTATCAATAAACTGCATGGTTCACGATCAATTCCCAGACCTTTTCGGATACACGTAGTAACTATAGTGAGACGAATTTTTGTATAATATTTTAGCTGCTATTCGCTGGTGCTGATTCTGTTGTAACAGAACATAACTAAACTTAGTCCCTCCCTATCTTATATTAAACGCCAAAACGAGATAGCAAACATTTATAGCGAATACCAACCTACATTTCTGTTAAACGATTCAAAAAAATGTTACGGTTTTTCATATCTTTAGTCCGTATGTTGCGAGATCGCGACTAAATCTTTTAAATTTTGACGTGTTTAAACGAAACTGACAGCACCAAAATTGTAGCTATCTCGTTTCGGCGTTTGACATTAGAAAAAGATAGGGATGCACTAAATTTAGTTAAGTTCTGTCACAACAGAATCGGCGTTAGTGTACACAATATGCAGCCTTATGTTGATAATACTTCAAGTTCGTCTATAGTAGTTAACACTGACTGCGGTGCTAATTTTATATACTATCCTCGGTTACGGCTCGCCGCACGCAGCGCGTTTTTGCCGCGCGACAGCGCACACGAACGGCAGTGCGGCCGCACACGCCTCGCGTGTAAATAATCGCGCTACGAGAGTGCGACCGGCACACTCCCCGTGTGTGGAAAGGATCGCACCGATAGTGCGACCAAATACACACCGTGTGTGTACAAAATAAATTAATGTTTTACTGTAACGAATGACGAAACGCGTTAAGTGTCGATTATCGCGGTATATGGAATCTCCCGTAACAACTATACATTCACAATTCAAAGAAACGCAAACGTTTGTGTTTCGTCGTATGGCAAAGTAAGCGCCCCCGAAAACACAATTGTGTTGGGCCGCATCCTCGTATAGATATTTTTTACACACGCCTGGCGTGCGTCGGCCGCACACGCGACATAGTATGAAACACACACCGTGTGTGTATGCAGCAGTCAAAGTGTTAACCATAATTATGTGAAACTGTTTATTTGGTCAAGCTAGGTTTTCCTTGGGCACCTTCTTCCAACACTCCCAGTCACATTCTTTCAGTATATTCATTTCTTAAACAGATTCTTATTATCCATTCTAAATGGCCAAACTATCGTACATCAATCCCATACAAACGTAACTAACAAAATAATTTTTAACTATAACAATTTTAAAAATAAGATGCAGAATCAACTGCGATCTCCAGGACGCCTGTCAAGCGCACAGATATGATAAATCCCTTATTTTTAACGAGAAGGCCATGTTCTGCAGTAGAGTTTCGTGAGTTGATTATGACGATGATAATAATCAACCAATTTTTTAAATTAAAATCAGTGGCGTCGTGGTTCACCACCCGACATGTCTCGTTACTCGCAGTGGCGAAAAGTGGACTAAGGATAGCCACTTTGCTCGTAGCAAGTGGAAGGAAGTGGTCTCTGCCTACCCTAATACTTCGGTAGTACAGTGGTCAGTATCGCCGACTGTCACGGGGAGACCGGGATTCGAGTCCCGCCAGAGAGCCAGAGAAAAACAAATGATTGTATGTATGTATATAAAATCATGGCGTTTTTAAATCTCAATACGCAAGAGAATTATTCTAATTAGCGAATTGGAAGTGTATTAACGCAGAATAACCATTTCAGTGTGTGACACTCGCGTAAATATAAGAGCATACGTAAGTGTAAGTACATGCGACGAGTTCAAAGGTGTGATTAAATATTTATAGTGTTCTGTTGAACTCGAGTTACTTCATGCTGACGATAAATGGACGGCGAATGAAGATGGAGTGTTTTCGCGTGATCTGTTCGTTGAAATTGAACGAACACCGAATGTGGGTTTCGTTGGAACAATTTATCGCATAGTTCGGGTCAAAAGAATTATAAGCATCATCAGCTCTTGTCTATCTATACTACTATAAAATTGTCAAATGTCAAATTTTCAAAAATGAAAAATATTTAAAAACGAACTACGAGGGGTGATCCAAAAGTAATGATAATCAATATAAAACACAATGTTTATGCGTAAAATTTGTTTTTATTTTTCTAAATAGTCTCCTAACAAGTCAATACATTTAGTCCAACTATTTTCTGAACCTAAAATTTCCTTAGAAAACAATCTTTCTCTTGATCTTGAATTTAAACATGTTTCATTAACTAGAGTCGCCGACGTAGCTTAAAGGATTGCAAAACTGAAGTGGCAGTGGGCGGGGCACATAGCTCGCAGAACCGATGGACGCTGGGGTCTTAAAGTGCTAGTCTAGGTGGACCGATGACCTGGTGAAAGTCGCGGGCAATCGGTGGACGCAAGCGGCTCGCAGCCGCTCAGTGTGGCGATCATTGGAGGAGGCTAATGTCCAGCTGTGGACGTCAGTGGGCTGATATGATGATGATGACGATTGTTCTTGCATACTCAATTTTACACTTACTACAAGATTATCGCAAGCCTTGCGAGACCTATCACTACTTATCGAACCAGGTTCTGTCCTTATTGAGTGACACAGTGGGGCTGTTCGGTGTTCATATAGAACCCGCGACCTCACTGCGTGACGGCGATGATAATGATTCAGAGCCTGTCTCCTCTCTCGGTATCGTCTCTATCTTTCTGCCAGTTTTGTATGCAACACAGACTGTTTTTTTTTTGCGAAAGACTACGTATAAATAGATGACTTTTATCTCGGAAAAATGTACTATTCGCGTACTGACTGATTATTTGTCAATTTTTGAAACATTTTATTGAATCACTATTACAAATTACATAAAGTATATCTAGTTCTAGAATTTTCTAATTTCGTTTACACGTTTCGATCACTGCACTGCATAATAAAATAAGAAGTAGGTACATTTGTGGTGTAGTGGTGCCAGTCATGGCTTCCGATCAGATCGTAGATTCGATTCCGGGCCGTTACCACCAAGTTATTTATAATTCATTTACGGTTTACATTGTAGACACCAATGTAATTAACGGAGAAGGAAAACTTCGTGAGGAAACCTGCATGCCCGCATGGGTGTGTGAAGTCTACCAACCCGCACTAGGCCAGCGCGGTAGACTACGACCTAATCCCCCTCCTGATCAGGGGAGGTCCGTGCCCCTGTAGTAGAGACCAATATGGACTGGGGGTGATGGATATTGATAATTATAAGATTTACGATAAACGCATTTAAATTCCGCCAATTTATAAGTTTATATCAAACTAACTTTTACCCGCGGCTAGTGTCGGTTTTCCGCAACATGGGAAATCCCGAAACAATCATAGATTTATATAAAAAAAACCTGAGAACCACTTTTACTTGAACTCTCGTACCTTAACGGAGGCTACTTAAACAGGGATCAAGCTGTATCTTCAATTGTACTGGACCGATTTTGATGAAACCTGCCGCAGTATTTAAGTTGGAATAGTACCTTTAAGACTGTAATAGGTTGGCCAAAATCTACCCGCTAGTTTTTGTGTGAAGCTCGAACAAACAAACAAAAACAAACAAACAAACATCCACGGAGTTGGCTTCAGAAGCCCTAAATTACTCGATCTGAGTAGTTTTTTTTAAATATCTTTGATTTTCAGGGAGTACTTAATCTTTTAGCCTGTCCGGCAAATAGACTTACGGGTAAGCGACCCCGGCCCCCCAAGCTACTACTGTCTCTTCCTATTTCTTCCGAGATAATAGTATCCTATACCCTATAGTCCTTTTCCTATATTCCATATTTCTTGTTCAATACACCTTTCCTACCTCATCCTTTTTCCTTTCCTCTCCACTAAGCCGTAGGTAAACAATGAGGATCTAATCACTTTTGAACCTCATAAAATGGCGGCGTCGAGGTTCGACACCCGACACGTCTCGTTGCTCACGGGGGCGAAGTGTGGGCTGCGGACATCCACCTTGCTACATTAAACAATCGTAGCATGTGGAAAGAATTGGTCTCTGCTTACCCCAATAGGAAAGAGGGATGACTGTATGTATGTAGTGTACATATACTATAGTCTCTGCCTACCCTTACGGGATATTGGCGTGAGTGTATGTATGTATCTTTGATTATTGAAAATTTGACATTTAACAATTTAATAATAGTATAGTTAGATAGATAGATAGATTAGCTAAGCGCGCCATGTGTCAGTAGCTCACTAAATGTTACGTCAATATCATTAGTCATACAAATGCTCTATTGTACGTAAATTAGTACATGAAATAGTTTGACTTGTCGCAATCTAGTGTTCAGTATGTCGGGCACATTTATTTATATACAACCGTCACTTTTGTCAAACAGGTGATACAGTAGATATAAATGTATATCTATGTAACATAATATTACACGGAAAAAAAGGCAGTACTAAAACCAAGAAATTTAGTAAGTTTAAGGAAATGTGTCTCTACCCAAGTAATATCTATTTATTTAAAGAGTATTATGTTCTTAAGACTTTAACTTCAAGAATATTTTTTCCTTTCAGCAAGAAAATATTTGTTTCGATATATATGAGAGCGCAATTCTTGGCTGAATGCAATATACTTTCACACAAGAGTATATGTCTTGTTTAAAGAAATCATTTTTACCCGTGTATAAATGCGAATGTGAGCTTGCTATGTGCTCTTCCGTGAGGAGTATATGGCCCACTATAGCACGCTGGCCAGACGTGTTGGTATAGGGTTTTATTTCAAGTTTTCCTTCTGTTAGCATAGCACGAACAATCAATGGCCGTTGGGGCCGCAAGGTTTTGCAGTGGCGGCCACGAACTGGAAAGCGAGGCGTGGGCAGGCCTTACACAAGGTCTGACGACCTGGTCAGGGTTGCGGGAGGCCGCTGGATGAGAGCGGCGCAAGACCGATCTTTCTGGAAATTCTTGGGGGAGGCCTGTGTTCAGCACTGGACGTCTTTGGGCTGAGATGATGATGATGAATGTGAGCTTGTTTATTCGTTTGTCTGTTACGCATTTACACCTTAACTACTCAACCGATCATAATGTTTTATACACACATTGTCAGGGGTACAGAGTAAGACATAGTATGTAGATGAAAGCACTACCCTATTATAAAATTGTTAAATGTCAAACTTTCAAAAATCAATGATATTTAAAAACAAACTACTCAGATCGAGTAAATAAGGGCTTCTGAAACCAAATACGTCGATGTTTGTTTGATTGTTTTTTCTGGCTGGATGTTGTGACCAAGGACATGGAAGCCAATGGAACTTACGATTGAGGATGTTAAAGAAAGAGCAAAGTGGAGGAAACTCAGTAGGAAGGCGGACCCTGGCAATGGAAGCCGGGATTAATAACGCCAAGAAGAATAAGAACACTAATACATATATAGATAAACATCCATAACTCGGGTATGAACATTCACATACCAGGATTCAAACTCGGGACCAATTGACGCAGAAAGTAGGGTCACTACTAAACCAGTCACTCGTATTTTCCTTTTAAAGAATGCAGAATCGACCTTAATCTTAAATCAACGAACGTGTATGAAAATAGAGAAGAGATAAGGCGAAATAGGTGAGTCAGGATCGTAGCATGTGACGAACTGTGGTTTCTGCCTACCCTTATAGGATGCCGGCGTAAGCGTATGAATGTACTTAGAATGCAGAATTGAAGGTTGACAAACAATCTCATTACTAGTCATCTTGAAGGAAAACTGTCCTATGCATTATCTACACGACTCGAATGACAAGTCTTATGGAAGGGCAAGAACAGGAAAGAATGGAAAATTAAAAAAAATATATCTGCATATATATATATATATATATATATATATATATATATATATATATATATATATATGTATATATATATATAAGTATATATATATATATATATATATATATATAAGTCAATTGACGTGCGTTAGTTTCGAAAAAACTCGAAAACGGCTCGACAGAATTGAATTTTTTTTTGTTTTGTTCGCCTCAGTACATGTGGTTTATAAAAAAAAATTAGGAAAAACTCAAAACAGCAGAAAAATCGAAGGAATTGTCTTAGGTGGTACCACGCGGTCAGCGAGACACACCAACACTGATCTAGTCCCAAACTAGATTCCCTGTATCTTGGGTACTGGACAACGATATACACACTTATAAATACAATACATAAATAAATAAAAACGTCCATGACTCGGATACAAACATTCCTGCTCATCACACAAACTTTGTCCTGATCCGAACCCGGGACTCATTGACAGAGAAACTCGTGGCATTACCACTATAGCAAACATGATATTTCGACAGTAAGAAAAAATATTACAGTTATAATACTGACAGACACGATATGTAGGACTGATGTGCTATAATCACTTGCTATGTAACGTTAGTGTATTTTTTAAAAACTACATCTCAATATGTAAGGTCAGGGAGTTCTTTTTGCCTGTCCGGCAAATAGACCTAAGTACACGGGTAAGCGACCCCGGCCCCCCGAGCTACTACTGTCTCTTCCTACTCCTTCCGAGATAGTAGTATCCTATACCCTATAGTCCTTTTCCTAAATTCCATATTCCTTGATCAATACACCTTTCCTACCTCATCCTTTTCCTTTTCCTCTGCACTAAGCCGTGGGTACGCAATGAGGAACTTTAATCACTTTTGAACCTCATAAAATGGCGGCGTCGTGGTTCGCCACCCAACGCGTCTCGTTGCCCACGAAGGCGAACTGTGGGCTGCGGATATCCACTTTGCTACATTAAACAATCGTAGCAGGTGGAAGAAAGTGGTCTCTGCTTACCCCAATGGGATGGAAGCGTGACTGTATGTAGTATATACTATAGTCCCTGCCTACCCTTATGGGACATTGGCGTGAGTGTATGTATGTATGTATGTATGTACATCTCAATATATTAATATATTTTTGAATAATTGAAAGAAACATTACATATTAGAGATGTTGTCTTCAAGCTAATAATGTTGATGATAATTATATAAGAAATAGTATTTCAATTCAATGAGCATCATCAGACCGTGGAGGTACACTGCTGGGCATGGGGTTTCCCCTTAGAAAGAGGGGATTTTCCGTAATCTACATGCTTGGAGATTGCAGTGTATATTGACTGAAAACAGGATAACGCCTCTGCCTATTATCCTGGTACATCTGTGAGCTGGTTCTAACACATTCACGGGAAGAGATGGAGTGACGTTATTATTACACCGCCGCCAAATAGCAATTGAATCCAATATGTGTTATTAAATAAGTAACGGAAAAAAACCACTTCTGTATGAAATACGTGCATGCTACTATAGAAAAACAATCAGATTGAAACTAATGTCGAAATATCATGCGCACAGGTGGCTAATATAATTTAATTTTCGAATTCCATTCGAACGATGAGCGGATTGGTCGAATTGAATAATATGATATATGTTTACAATACACGCTGACTGTGTAATGGTGTCATTTAACATTTTTTTAATTACAGCTCGTACGTTGGCAAAGAAAGTGAAACCAACGTGCCAGTGTTATGCGCAAGAATAATAGCGTTACAGAAAAAAAAAATGCATAGACTACGTACGTACTATGCAAACAATTTTGGGATGCCTTACCGGAAAGTTAACCTCAATAAACGAACCTCGTTACAATAAATATGTGTGAAGTTTAGATTGTTATCAAGATAATTTCACGAAAACGCTGATGCAATTGGCGAAGGAATGCGATTTTTTTTATGTAACACTGCCGTAAAAATCGCGGTATATATACGCGAGCGCGATACGTCGGCCCTTGCGCACGGACGACACGAAACTAAAAGCCGTAGAGCAAAACTAAGACATGCGCCTGCATTATGTGCGCACGCGTCACGCGTGCGTGCGTGCATACGTTCTATCTATATGTAGTGGCTGTAATTGAATTAAATCTATACTATTATAAAATTATTACATACATACTCACGCCTTTTTCCCTGGCTCTCTCCGGCGGGGAATCGAACCCCGGCCTCCCGTGTAACAGGCGGGTATACTGACTACTGAACTACCGAGGAATTGGGGTAAGCAGAGACCACTTCTTTCCACTTGCTACGAGCAAAGTGGCTATCAGTAGCCTACTTTTCGCCTCCGCGGGAAAAGAAACGTGTCGGGTGGCGAACCACGACGTCGCCATTTTTGAGGTCCTAAAATGTTAAAGTGCCTAATTGCATTCCCACGAAAAGGAAAAATTTTGAGGTAGAAAAGGTGTACTGAGCAAGGAATATGGAATTTGGGAAAAGGACTATAGGATATAGGATACTACTATCTCGGAAGGAATAGGAAGAGACAGTAGTAGCTCGGGGGGCCGGGGTCGCTTACCCGTATACTTAAGTTCATTTTCCGGACAGGCTAAAAGACCAAGTACTCCCTGACCCAATAAAAATATTATATAATTTTATATGTCAAATTTTCAAAAATTATAGTTTTTTATTATGGCTATGCAAGAGTAACATGGTCAAGCCGGGACTTTTGTTCCCAATTTATTTTACGAGTAGCTTTTTCCCGCGGCTCCGCCTGCAGATGTATAAACAAACTGCTCAGATCGACTAATTAAGGGCTACTGAAATCAAATCCGTCGATATTTGTTTGTTTGTTCGGGCTTCACGCAAAAAATAGCGGGGAGATTTTGATTAAACTATTACAGTCTTAAAGATACTATTCCGACTTAAATAATGCGGCATGTTTCATCAAAATCTGTCAAGTAGAATTGAAGATACAGCTTGATTCCTGTTTTAGTAGTCGCCATTAAGGTACGGGAGGTCAAGTAAAAGTGGTCCCTAGGCTTTTTATATAAATGTATGATTTTTTTGGGCTTTCCCATGTAGCGGAAAACCGACATTCACGCGGGCGGAGCTGCGGGCAAAAGCTACTTGTAAAATAAATTGGGAACAAAACTGCCGGCTTGACCATGTGTACTGTTGCATAGTCATAATAACTGAACCACCGAATTTGTTTTACACATTGGTAAGAAATACTCAACGTAGATGTATGCCTAAATAATTATGTATATATTTCTCTATGATCTTAAAAGTCGTAATATTCTTTCTACATACCTACACAAAAATTTAAATAGGGATGTAGAGACTTAATTTTAATTTATAGCAATATACGACACCTCCCCGCAATAACACTGTACTCAACTATTGTTTTTAGGGGAGATCGAAATTTAAAGTTAAAAATTCATATTTTTAGAAGCACCATTTCCTCTACTTTAAGGTTGTAAAAGAAAACTGTTATATATGTTATTATATTTTTTTAGTTAAGAAGAAGTATATAACTCAATATGCGAAAAAAATTACTTACGATCTTTTTGCACAGAGGTATCGATATGTCTATTGTATCTGAGAAAAATATTTCATTGATTTCTGTTAAACAAACACATTAACATTATTATTTTTAGATTATTCCGCTATAATGCATTTTAAAAATAAAAAAAATATATAAAGTAATGGTGTTTTAATGACCTCACACCAAACAACACTATTTTCTTGGCTTCGACATCATCAGCCATTCTAAAGTATGATACAAATGTCAGTACAATCGGAAACTGTGACGTCACGTAGCATGAATGGTGTTTAACATCCGTTCGTGTTATAAGAATAATGAATTAAAATTTATCGAAAAAAATATACCTTTGTACTTTTTGAAGACGTTGCAGAGTACGAAATGAGACCGATCACAGCACGTCATGAGCTGCAATGGCAGCATTCTGTGATGGAGACATATGAAGCGGTATATCCCAACAGTGAAGACAACAAGGTCAGGGAGTACTTAGTCTTTTAGCCTGTCCGGCAAATAGACTTAAGTATACGGGTAAGCGACCTGGCCTCCCGAGCTACTACTGTCTCTTCTTACTCCTTCCGAGATAATAGTATCCTATACCCTATAATCCTATTCCAAAATTCCATATTCCTTGCTCAATACACCTTTCCTACCTCATCCTTTTTCATTTCCTCTCCATTAAGCTTCCTACCTCATCTTTTTTCCTTTCCTCTCCATTAAGCCGCGGGAACGCAATGAGAAACTATCATTTTTAACATTATAAAATGGCGGCGTCGTGGTTCGCCGCCCGACACGTCTCGTTGCCCGCGGGGGCGAAATATGGGCTGCGTATAGCCACTCTACTACATTGAACGATCGTAGCAGGTAGAAAGATGTGGTCTCTGCTTACCCCAATGGGAAAGAGGCGTGACTATATGTATGTATGTAGTGTGTACTATGGTCTCTGCCTACCCTTATGGGATATCGGCGTGAATGTATGTATGAAGTTTAGAAAAAAAATATGCAATGATCTGCAAGTCCGAAACTTTAAATTGCTCTCCTGTAAAGTAGCCATTATGTATAAGTGGCACTGTTCTACGACAGTTTCAATATACTCAACGGTTTCCAGGATATTCTTGCAAGTAACTGTGGCCTGCCTTCAATTGTCAGACCGCAGGCCGAACGGGCCGACAATTGCTTAACACTGGTGTAACTGATCGCTCTCGAACGAACTTCCGTCATGCAAGACGGCGTGTTGACATTATTAGCATTGTAATCTCGTAAGGGGGCATCCATTAATTACGTGAGCCCAAAATGGAGTAGGGGTTCAATAAAATCTCACCAAAACTTAGGGGCCATAATAGGCTACTTAACTCGATTTTTTTACATTAGTTTTTTTTATCAACAACTTCTGCTATATGCAATCTAAAATATGAAAAGAAAAAAATAAATCCGTTCAGTGACACGTTAAAAACCTTTCAAATTTGATAGTAGAAAGATTTAGATGTAGTAGTACATCTAAATCTTTTAATTTTGACGTATCTAAACAAAACTGACGACACCAAAATTGTAGCTATCTCGTTTTGGAGTTTGACATTAGAAAAAGATAGGGAGAGACTAAGTTAAGTTCCATTACCGCAGAATTTCCCACCAATGCCGACGGGATCATCTCTCACGGTGACGTGAGCTAGCATTATCTAACTTGTAAACACTTTTAAACTTACCGTATTAAAAATGAATCGGTTCTTAATTTAGACCCTTAGTTCCCAAAGTGGTCCAGGTGGACCCCCAGGGGTCACCGGGAGACTCGACGGGGGTCTACT
>WUAW01009346.1:19265-36124 GCA_017165845.1 Thaumetopoea pityocampa
TAGCATTTAAATTGTAGGCGAGAATTAATAATGTATGGCAGTCCCTATGAGTACCAGTCTGTGATAAAACTAATCAAGGGTGATCTTTCCATAGCGCTAACCGCACTCATTGGTATGCACCGTGTTCGTTCTCATATGTGGAACATGAGTGTAGTCACAGAGTTGGAAGTTCAAAAGTCGAAACTTGTATCGGCCTGGATGTGTCACAGTGTTCTGAAGCACCTTAATGCTGTTTCTACAAGAGTAGTGGCAAAACCTTCGATTCCATTACGAGCGACTGCCGTAAGCGAAAACATATTGACTATGAAAAGTCGATGTAGGGCAGTTTTAAATTATCGCAGAGACTATATTTTATTAATTCAAACGTTTATAGTGTAATTTAAATTGTAGCCCGTTTAAGTTTGAAACTTTAAATCCTTAGTTCCCAAAGTGGGACCTCCATTCCATAGATCTAATCTTCACATTTTTTGTCGAGTTTTGGGAATATGTTAGAAATGTATGTAGCTGTAGGGGGTCCACCGGAACCAGCTAAATTTTGAAAGTGGTCTATGAGAAAACAAATTCTGGGAACCTCTGCTTTAAATGAATAACCTACATTGTTGTTATCTATTACTGTTATAAAATTGATAAACGTCAAATTTAAAAAAAAGCAAAGATATTTAAAAACAGAGTATGCAGATCGACTAATTAAGGGCTTCTGAAACCAATTCTGTTGATATTTGTTTGTTTGTTCGAGCTTCATGCAAAAACCAGTGGGTAAATTTTGGTTAAACTGTTACATTCTTAAAGGTACTATTCTAAATTAAATAATAGGGCATTTTTCATCAAAATCGGTCCAGTAGAATTGAAGATACAGCTTGATCCCCGTTTTAGTAGCTACCACTAAGGTCAAGTAAAAGTGGTCCTAAGGTTTTTTTTATATAAATCTATATTTTGGGATTTCTTATGTAGCACTAGACCAAATTTCAGGTGGGCGGAGCCGCGAGCAAGAGCTAGTATAATATATTGTTGCATCGTGTATATGAAGTGTCATCAATTTTGTAGTGTCTGAGTCATAACATCTTGAATTTTCCGGCAGTGAACAAAGTTCCTAATATATTTTTATTTCAACTACTCTAAGATTTCATTCTCTCTGACATTACTAGTAGAGCATCACCTGGCTTGAAGTCCGCCTTTACATATGTGGTTTATGCAGTGTAAATAAATAAATATATGAGAATAGAAATAGTATGCTTATAACAATAAAAAGGTTGAATAAATTTCAAGATTATTGTGTATTTCTCGTAGATACTGTGAGACCCAGCTGAGGGGGTGAGACCAGCTTAATTAATTAGCAGCGGTGTTATTTTCCAAATCAACAGACATCTACTGCTTTCTCCGGAACGCCTGCCAAGCGCGCATATTGCGGTAAAGACGGTAAAGACCCACAGTATAATAATATCCCCTGAATATCCACAGGCGGATTAGTTCGTTCTAACAGGTTGATTAGTAAGTTAAGTGGTTTCGAAATACGATGCGCAGCGAGAAAATGGTTTCCTAAGCTTCTCCTGTATAATGTTACGAGGATAACATAATCTCCTTTCCCAGTGGAAGTGGTTTCCTTATTTGAAATTATTGAAATTAGCAACCATGGAGCGAACTGCGTTTTCGGTCTTCTCGAGTTGCCGGTTCGTCCACGCGAAAACGGCCCCGAATGCAAAGGGTTAATATGCTTAAAAATATATATAAAATTATTAAAATAAAAAAGAAATAATTTGTTTGAGTATCGATACAGTCTACGTTGGTGTTGTGGTGACACATAAGTACGTATATTGGTGGTGTAGTGTTGCGTCTTCCTGTCAATAAGGGCGCGGGTTCGACCCGGTTCCGTACCAGTGAGTTATTTCCTATTCATGCCAGTTTAGTCAATGGAGAAGTAAAATTTCGTGTGAAAACTTGGATGTCTGTAGTCTACCAACCTTTACTAAGCCAGCGTGGTAAACTACGGCCTAACTCCCCTCCCGATGAGCGCAGGTCCATGCCCCTGTAGCAGGGACGAATGTGGACTGGGGATGATGATCGATACAGTCTGATGCGCTTGCTCGTCTCCAGTCTATTATCGTGATGTGCTTCGGAGATTGACCGAGAATTGGATCGGATGATCGGCGATTGGATTGGATGGCAATGCGATTTCAAAGATTCCTTCCAAGTGCGCAGGTTACAGCAACTGTCATCCCTTGCATGAGTATGTTCTATGTTCGGAAGTGGGCTAAACAGGCTGGGGCCGAATGACACAATGAAACAAAGATACGATAGAACAAACAATGCATCCTTTAATTTGTTTGATATAGATTTAACAACGTTTTCATATACTTTATATACTTTACACATTTTATAATTTATATCAATTTCTAGTGCATGCAAAACAAAATAAACATTACAAATGTATTAATATTAAATAATGTGCGTTCAGTTAATGACATGAACAGCTCTACTCATGTGCCTTTTGACAGCTCAACAATATCACCCACAACTCGCTTGCTACCTAACTCTGTTACTATGATCGATTCACTAGCTAGGATATTATCTTATATTGCGTTAACGTATATGAATGCATTAACTAGATCCTTATACTAATGATATTACTAGTCTGGAATAATAATTTGTTTGTTAGTACATCATAATCAACTACAACTAATTTGCATCAACGCGTGATCATATAATGATTTGTTAAAAATAATGATATGTGATTATTTGTATATAATTAAACTATTTACCATCAAAATAACAATAATATATATAATATCACATAATATTCATCGAAATATTTTTTTTATTATAATATATTAATACGGAATTCTTGAGCCTTGGCCATTTATAACCTTGTACTTCGCCATTGATTCATAAGTTGTGAGGTTTGTATGGGGACATGCATCGATGGATTTTTCTACTCGAAAAATCTACGTGCAGTGAACACTGCAACAGTGCACTGAACGAAAACACCTAGAAACAGCTTAGTTCCACACGTGTCGTTTAAATCATTGCTGTTGAGTAGGTGTGATTTGAGCAGAGAAGTTGGTAAGGGTGCCAAACAAACATTCATATAAAAATATATGTACTACAGCGTCCAGACAGGGTAGGCCTTAAATAGGCCTAAATGCCACAGAAGTCCAATCTAAACACCAAATGTCAGATGACATGAAAAATAATTCAAGATTTATTAGGTACGTTGTTGGCCTTTTGGAAAGACAAGCTGATTTCTTGAAGTTCATTAAAGAAGTAAATTTAATTAAAAAATGACTCATATTTCTGCTGAAAATTACCTTCAAAAATGTATCAGATAGGACTTCATACGGACGGTGGAAAGATAAAATTGACTAAATGACATCTTGGTCAATAGTGAGTTGTTATAATTTAAATTTAAATGTGTTAATGGAATACATCGATTTTGGCGGCATTCTATTTACCAATGATATCGATTAAATTATTTCGTTTTGTTTTAATTAAAATGTGAACTTTGAATTCACACTTTATCTCTTTTGAAGTCGCTATAATGGCGGTCATTTTCTGGAATGTACTGTAGATGCTATAAAACTATTGTACAAATTAAACTGATGATTAAAGGCCAAGTTTATCACTCTGATATTAATATATTATAATAATAACAATATTAAATTATATCAATATCTTTTGTCTTTCGACATTACTACTACCACGTGTCGTCTTTCAATTTGAGTCTATTATTAATATAAAGCATTTTATTAAAGTTATTTGTTCAGTAACTGCTATAGGCCATTGTGTGTTTTAATTTAATTTATTCAATATAGTTTGTTTTTATTCAGTAAAACTAATTCAGTGATAATCTTACTACGAGGAATTAATATTACGGAGGCACATTACGCAAGTGGTGGTTATAAGCGGTGTGCACACCAGGCGCGAATAGTGGAGGCGCAACGTGTAAAAAGGAGGTCCACGAATCGCGTATTATTAAATCTTTATATAAACATAAAGAAGAATAAAAATGGCTTCCTCCGCTCTCAGTATAATCCTGTATTCGCGCTTGGTGTATACCACGCTTTATGCTGACTGTATGTAAAGGTGAACCCACACCTATCCTCGCTGCATAATATTTTGCATATACCATGCGCAATTTTGTATATAATTCGATACAAATTGTGATCAATGGGATTTTGCTCAGTAACACCGCGGAAATTGTTCAACTTTTACTTTAGGGGATGAATTTAGCTACATTATAAAGGTAAAATTTCATTATTCTAGATCCACCGATTTGGGATATCGAATAGAAAATCCCGGCAAGCTAAGCTGTGCGTTCACCTTTATGGTGACATTTCTATTAAAGTAATTACGCCAATATTTACGTTCTATGACCAACGAGGCATACCTATATACTTTGGCGAGATTCTGATAAGGTTACGTTTGTTTACGTAAGTTTGATTCGATCTCGTTGGGCCAACCTGGATTTCGAGATTTGAGCTTACCGTTATATTATAATTTTCATAAACAACAACAACAACGATCGGGTGGCCACGTGAACTTATACTTTATATAGCCTTCATGAAGTTGCTTTTGTTTTGGTCAATTAACGTAAATATTTGCATATTTATAAGTGAAGTGCCGCCGTTACAGTGCAGCCACGAGGCACTGGGGACCGGGCGACCGTCCGCGTCGTCGCGGGTGTTAGCCGACACGTGGCGCGGGCGCGGCGCGGCGGCGTTATTCGTTCAGGATGCAGGTGCGCATCAGTGCGTCCACGACGGAGTACGGGTCACAGTTGGAGGCTGGTCGGCGGTCTTCCAAGTAGCCCTTCTTCTCTTCTGCGACTGTTCGCGGTATCCTAATGCTGCTGGCACGGTTCGCGACACCTGCGAACACATTATTTATTTATTTAAGGTCAGGGAGTACTTAGTCTTTTAGCCTGTCCGGCAAATAGACTTAAGTATACGGGTAAGCGACCCCGGCTTCCCGAGCTACTACTGTTTCTTCCCACTCCTTCCGAGATAGTAGTATCCTATATCCTGTAGTCCTTTTCCCAAATTTCACATTCCTTGCTCAATACACTTTTCCTAACTCACCCTCTTTCTTTTTCTCTCCACTAAGCTAATGGCTGCCGCGCCGATGGTTGCATGGCTAGATCCAAGTTAATGGCTAGCCTTACCCAAGCATGCGGAGCTCTGTTTAGGCGGACGTGTTTTACCCTTGCTTTTCATGGGAACGCAGTGTGGAACTTTAACACTTTTGAACCTTATAAATGACGGCGTCGTGGTTTGCCACCTGCCACGTTTCGTTTCCCGCAGAGGCGAAAGGTGGGCTACGGATAGCCACTTTGCTCGTAGCAAGTCGAAAAAAGTGGTCGCTGCCTACCCCAAATCTTTGGTAGTATAGTGGTTATTATTCCCCCCGGCACGGAGAGTCGGGTTCAATTCTCCGCCAGAAAGCTGGGGAAGGCGTTGTTGTATGTTTATTCAATTTGTGGAATATCTACATGTACGTAAATATAATAATCGTAGCTATTTACAGGTAGAGACAGATTTTGAACTGAAGCACAACGAATACATCGGCAGGTTTGCATCCACCTATTGGCCATGACCTTATGTCATAGGTCTATCTAGTTAAGTTCTATCCATACTATGCTTTCTAGTTCGAAGTCGCGCCCCTAATACTGTAAGACCCTATTGTTCGTCAGTTCTTCTATCTATGTGCGTCGCCCACTGCCGTTTTAACCATGTAATTTTTTAAGTCATGTCGGTGACCCTGTTCTTTTGCGTATAATCTTGTTGCGGATTTCATCTCGCGGGGAAATTGTGAGCCTAGCTTTTTCCGGTGCTCTCTGGGTGAACTTGAGCTTTTTTTATGAGGCCGAGAGTCATTGGCCATGTCTCCAATATAGTCATCACTGGCATCACGCATTGATGGAATACGCTGGTCTTAAGGCATTTTGCTATTTTTGACGAGAAGATGTCACGTAATTTCCCGAACGCTGCCCAGCCGACTTCGATTTTACGATTAACCTATATCGAAGTTTAAATATTCTTTATCTGATACTTATTTTTGTTAATTATAAATCTATTACGAAATATATTTACCGGCACTGAAGTCGTTAATACTGGCGGTTTCGTGGAGACCAGTTAACCGTCTCTCGTTGTCTTTCCCTCCGCGTGGGTCGTACACCTTGATGTGCTTCATGTGCACCTTGGAAAGCTTGTCTATCGCCTTCTCAATTTCACTGTAAAATATAATTATTCATTATTTGCGTTCTGTTGTGGTCAACCAATGCACATAGGCTTCCTTGATAAACAAAAGTCATTGTCGTTTGGGTTTGAGTAGATATTTATTGATTCTCAATTACCCTGGTATGTCCTTCAGTCTGTTCTCGGAAGAGGAGTAATGGTCCATATGGCCAGCGATACACAGAGAATTTATTCGAAAGATATAAAAATCACACGACGTATTCTGCGCGTATTTCGCTTATTTGTTAACATTACGTCCATAGACCATACGATTCAGTTATTAATTGAATAGCGCGATGGAATTATAAATGATTTCAGAATAATTACATAATATTTTGTCGACTAATAAAAAATCAGTTTTTTATTTATTGTTATCTATTTAATAAAAGCCTAATACTAATTGAATAACAGATAATTGCTTAGACCGGTAGATTTATGTAAGTAAATTTTGTAGAGGATATATTATCTAATGTACCTGCGTTGGTTGCCCAAATATCTTAACACTTGAGAATAGTTTAATGGTCCCATCAGCGTCTTTGCTGATGGGAGCTGCAAATAACGTAGCTGTTACAATATTTGCGTTCCAAAATGTGCGTCTAGCGCAGCTACGACGAATCAGATACGCCGTACGCAACCGTTAATTTTTTTTATAATTCACGTATTACTAACACTATGAAACAATACACACTTGTCCAATACTCTCTCGTGTAAAATTTCAGACCGACGACCAAAACTGTTAAGTACTTAATAAAGTTTTATTATAAATTTTGTTATGTAGCTTACTGGGCCGACGGGGGGGTTCTAATACCTTGTATGTGTTTGTCTTGTAACCAAGATCTTAATTTAAGCTTAATTAATGTGCGTGAATAGTCCAGAATATTATTATAAAAAAAACTTACATAATACCGTTGTCTTCTCGCATTTTTTTAGTCGAGAAATTGGTGTGGGCACCGGATCCGTTCCAATCCTGGACTGGCTTGGGGTCGAAGGACACGATGACGCCGTACTCTTCGGCCAGTCTGTTTAGGATATACCGAGCCATCCAGAGGTCATCGGCCGCTGACACACCAACGGAAGGGCCGACTTGGAACTCCCATTGTGATGGCATCACTTCAGCGTTGGTGCCAGCGATCGGTACACCAGCGTACAGGCAACATCTAGACACATTAACATTGGGTTAGTTTTTATATAGGGACAACCTAAATGTCAGTATCAGGAGGATAGTCGTTTGATACATTTCTATACCATTTTCAAGTCGACTGATGTTCGCGCCGTCATCCCTAAGTTATTTTTCCCAGATCCGTTCTACCACTCGAGCTCCGTAATTGACAGCTTGGGACAGATAATGAAGCAACTAACTTTGAAGGATTTTTATTAATTTTATATATTATCAAAACGTTTGCAACTGGGATCTCGTGGGATGTACATATGTAAATGATATTAGGACCGAAACAGTAGGTATACCAGCCTGTTCTGAATTTTCCGTAGACGTTTGAAGTATGGGTGATAAGCCTAACTAGATAGGTTATATTAAAGGTATGGGTTTAATTTATATAAATAATTATACTAGGTCCTTTCTAATAAAGTATTCTATATTATTTCGGAGAATTGTTCTCTATACTTTATGAGAATAATAAAATACGTAAATATACTTTATATTATAAATTATATAATTAAATTATACAATCATCATCATCCCCAGTCCATATCGTCCCCACTACAGGGGCATGGACCTTCCCTGATCAGGAGGGGAATTAGGCCGTAGTCTGCCGCGCTGGCCTAGTGCGGGTTGGTAGACTTCACACACCCATGCGGGTATGTAGGTTTCCTCACGAAGTTTTCCTTCTCCGTTAATTACATTGGTGTCTATAATGTAGACCGTACTTGAATTACAAATAATAACTCAGTGGTACGGGACCGGGATTCGAACCCACTTAAAACCACTACACCACCAATGTATTAATAATATCATAATATAAATTATGATTAAAATAAAAAAAAAATACGTAATATAAATAGTGCTAAAATCTTAAATCAAGCAAGTAAACACAAAATTATATAAAACAATATACATAAATAAATAATTACTATTAATAATAACATAACTATTGTAATTTTGAACTATAGCGCAAAGAAGTGCTACATTAAAGAATTTTTAATAATATCGGATTGAGAAGGGAGTCTTTGGCTAGTTAGTGGAGTCAAATGTGTACCCACTGTGACCTAATTATTATACTCTATAACATAAACGGTAGTCATCGTCAATGGCTGGCCGTTTACGACGTTTGTGCCTCACGGTACATCTGTTGCCGACTTCCGGAATTAATTCCATAAAATTATAAATCTATCAGCGTTATGTGACGGACACTGATACTTATATTGGCAATCAGCCACTGTGGAACAATTGGGTCGGTAGTTCCGCACAATGTGGCAATATTACCACCTAAATAGTCCAAATTTTATTATCTTATACCTACAATTATAAAATTGTTGAATGTTAAATTTTGTAAATCAAAGATATTTTAAAAAAACTACTCAGATTGACTAATTTTGGGTTTCTGAAACCAAATTCATCGATGTTTGTTTGTTTGTTTGTTGTCAAACTGTTATAATCTTAACAGTACTATTCCCATTTAAATACTGCAGAATATTTCATCAAAATCAGTCTGATATAATTGAAGATACAAGTTGATCTCTGTTTTAGTAGCCATTATTAAAGTACAAGAGCTCAAGTAAAGGCGGTTATAGGAATTTTTATATAAATTTACGATTGTTTGGGGAAATCCCATGTAGCGGAATACTGACATTCATGCGGGCGGATCCGCTGGCAAAAAGTTATTTCTAATAAAACAAGCATTTATTATTAACTATATAAATTTGACGCCAAACAATTATGATATTTGATGTGTGACGTCATAACTACGTCACCTACTAAACCTAGGTACGTATTAAAAGTTCGTTGTTAATCAGAATATCGAGTTCACGTGTCCCATTACTTGTATTTAACGTTACAAATCGATTGAAATTGATGTTAGAAGGGAAAAATTGACAACTTGAGAGGAGAAAGATTTAAAGTTAACTCTTTTATTTAGTTTTCTAAGAAATTGTGCCGCCATCATCATCATCCTTAACTCAAGTACTGCCACAATGCAGGCGGTGGTCTACTCTCAAAATGAAAGGCCATTAAGTTTTCGATTGTAATAATTATGGTGTTAATTTGAACCTACTTCCACTTTGTATCATATTTACCACACTACTGAATTTAAAACCATATGTTTTATAGGTATAAGCGTAGAAATATAACCAATAAACAGACAAGCAATTTTATACATCGATGCTGATTGGCTGAATAGTAGCTCAGCACTGCTTTCTAGGCCAATAGGTCTTGAATTCGAAACCCGATAGGGCAAACCTTGTGTGATTTATCAATAATTTGTACACGTTTATGAAGATATTTTATTCTTTAAATAATTAATGTGGAGTTTTTAGATATGATTCACAATAATTGTGCATTGGTTTAAAGTTTTTTTTGCTTTCACAACGTTGGTCATCTAATTGGCTATCGGACAAGGCCAGATTCGTGACTGCAAAAGTAATAAATCTTATTAGCTATTTGTTACGAAAACCCTAATATTTTTTTCGGAAGTCTTCAAATTAGTTTTATATATGTATATCGATATATATATCGACCATTTCTGAAAAAAATGGCAGGGATTTTACAAAGACTTCAATATACTCCTAGAATCACCTCCCGAACGAAATACGAATAATTAGCAATCGCCTTGTATAGTTCAGAAGAGCAGTTTTCTAGCATAGGTAAGAATAAAAATGATTCATTTGGACGCATAACCTTAAGGTAAAACTCCATACAATAGTAACAAATATGTTCTCAGGTAATATGTTTCGCACATAATAGAACAATTGACTGTTGAAAATTGCATTAATGTAAAACTGTGTGGGAGAGAATATTTTTATATTATGCTCTATGCGGGTACATTTGCAAGTTTGTGGCCGATATTTAAATGAATACTATATTTGAATGAATCGTCATCCCCAGTCCATATTCGTCCCCATTACAGGGGCAGGGCCCTCCCCTGATCAGGAGGGGGATTAGACCGTAGTCTCCCGCGCTGGCATAGTGCAGATTGGTAGACTTCACACACTCATGCGGGTATGCTGGTTTCCTCACGAAGTATTCCTTCTCCGTTGATTACATTGGTGTCTACAATGTATAGACCGTACATGAATTACAAATAACTTAGTGGTACGGGACCAGGTTCGAAAGCGGGACCTTTCGAACGCGAGTCGTGGCTATAACCACTAGACCACCAATGTACTATTACTACATATACCTAACAAAGAAGTGCAGACATACCTGTAGTGGGCCTCGACTAGGTCTCTGGCAAAAACTTTGTTAGCGCCGACACCACAATAGTACGGGCCCTGTGGAGGTGGGAAGCCGCCTGGGGGCCAGCCGAAGGGCCTCAGATCTGAGTCCAGCAAGATATATTCCTGCTCAATGCCGAACCAGGGCTCTTCATCTTTGCATCTGTCGTAAGCCTCTTGACAATTCAAACGGTGATTGCTCTCTGTATAAAAAGAGCAATTTTAGCATTGCATTTGAATATAAAATTATAACTTAAGAAACTAAAAGAAAACCCAATAAGTTATTCATATATCCTTCGAAAGATTATTTTTGCAATTTTTAGTTCATACTTTTGTAAAACATGTTTCCAAATTGTAATGTTTTAGTTATAGTTGTATTATCATAGAGCCATTTTAATAGACCACATTCGGCACTTCATCAAAATAACCATTGCAATGGCGGTCACACAATATTATTATATAATTTTTTTCAAAGTTAGAACGCCACAACTGGACAACTTTTTTCAGTTACTAAATATATATTTATATTAATAATGAAAAAGAAAACAATTTTACTCTAATAAACCTTTCTAAACATTACTTATATATGTCATAAGTGGCATATTGACCCCACTTTATTAACACTTGTGCAAAATTTCAATCATTTAAACTTCTGGAAAAGGGCGAAAATTGAATTGGAATATTTATTTATTTATTTCCACTTCATACACAAATGGCATACGTGCGGACTTAATGTCTGAGGCACTTTCTACCACTTGGCCTTTAAATGGCGCCGTCATCACATAAGGAACCGATGTAAAATAAAGGATTATGAAACACGCGTTTATTAAAGCTTCTATAATACACTAATAGATACATGTTATATATAAGTACATAAATATAAAAGGAAAATATAATAATACACTAGCTTTTGCCCGCGGATCCGCCCGCGTAAATGTCGGTTTTCCGCTACATGAGAAGTTCCGACACAATCAGAGATTTATATAAAAAATCCAACAACCACTTTTAATTGACCCCTCGTTCCTTAACGGCGGCTACTAAAACAGGGATAAATCCGTATCTTCATTTCTACTAGACCAATTTTGATGATACGTGGTGCAGTATTTAACTCGGAATAATGCCTTTAAGACTGTAATGGTTTAACCTAAATTTACTCGCTAGTTCTTACGTGAAGCCTAAACAAACAAACATCGACGGATTTGGTTTCAGATGTTCTTAATTATTCGGTCTGAGTAGTTTGTTTTTAAATATCTTAGATATTTGAAAATTTGACTTTTGACAATTTTATAATAATATATAGATAAATACATAAATATAATAAACTCTGATTTATTCAGATGATAATCCATTATATGTATATCATTTAGTGGCAGCACGAGTGAGGTAAACCTATGTATTAGTTGTATATCAGTTTATTGTGTTATTAGATGTGTATTTACACATTGGTATTGTGTATTAATCGTTAATCATCATCATCCCCAGTCCATATTCATCCCTACTACAGGGGCACGGACGTCGCCTGATCAGGAGGGAGATGGGGGTTTAGGCCGTAGTCTATCACGCTGGCCTAGTGCGGGTTGGTAATCGTTAATAATCGTGAACAATATTGAAATATTACAATAAAATTGTGACTAACATTGTAGTGACTGTATTTTTTAAACAAATAGGCCTGCGAGAACTTTCGCCTTTCAACTTGGTAATCGTCGTCGTTAACGTCTTGGTAAAAGTGTTAAGACCAAAATATCCAAAAAGGAATAAAATATTCCGGTACGGGCATTTTATTGTTAACCCGATAAAACTATCAATTGAAATGAATATTTGGCTTAATATCTTAAATAACAGGTCATAAAATATAACAAAAAATATATCAAATGCTCCTCAAATCTTACATATCTATGGGCTGCGGTTAACGTTTACTATCAGACGGGATGTATGCTCATTTGCTTATCCATGACACACTAAATGAGGTTTCACCGAGGTTAGGACGGTTTGTTATCAGTGGTTTTAATATCACTTCTAAACGTACTAACGCATAAGCTACCCGTAACACTCTCGGCATAGTTGATTAAATAAATTTGATCCGTAGTAACGTACTACTGAGATGTGGATGTTGATTATAAACAAGATGTCACATAAACAAAGTGTCATGTTAGCTATTTATAACCGCAACTAGTTGATCAAATTACATGTTCATCTGTTCACGCGTCCATAATAAATATATGGGTCATATAAAGTACATTGGTTGTCTATACATTCGATTATTCTCGATCACAATCAGCATGCTACGCGGAAAATTTGCGGGAGAAAAAGCTTTGAGTCGGAAGACTATTTTGTTAGATTTTATGAAAACTTCTACGTCAAAGTAACTTCGGTTTGCGATTTTTTATTTGTGTTAACTAAGATATTATTAAACATTTTTTTCTCTAAATTATTATTTTCTTTCGTCTCCGGGTCCCAAATAAAAATAATTTATATGCGAAATTATACCGCGACTTACGTGAATTCGACAGTCTCACTTATCGCGTTTGTTCGGGGTATTATTATTGCCTGTGCAAGTATGATATTAACAAGCGTAATGCTAACAAACACTCACCTGTGGGTTCCATATTGTACTTGTACGTGTCGCACATAACGAGGATATGGTTCCCGCGACGGAACGGGTCCTTGTATAAGGCACGTGGGACTAAGAATGTGTCAGAGTTGTGGCCAATCGCTTGTCCGGTCGAACTGCCGTCGAAATTCCAAATTGGAAGATCTGTAACAAAATAATTTTGTATTATATCACATCGTGATGCAACTACACAACGGTCTACTTTATAAAATAGTGTACTAAGTGACAACTAGTTTATTCAACATTTCTACGATTGCTGAGGACAATATTGCTGTGAAACCTTTTAAGTTTTCATCTAAAGTGCCCCTATTTTCTCGATCATGTGGCGTGCATCGGACATTGTACATATTCTCCAGATCCCTCTGGTAGGAATGCGGCTGCGAGTACAAAGTGGCGTAGGTTAACCGCAGACTCTTCTCGGCGTCAAGTTCTACATTGTCATTTATAGTGTCGATAATTCTTGTAAGTTTATCTATAGAGTAACAAACAATAATTAAGACAATATTATAATGTAATGTGTAAAATGTGCTATGTGCAGCTAGCGTAATAATAGCGTCACAGGGAGCTAATAGGCGAAAACATTAATATTTAATCAATACATACTGAGATTGGAACAATCCTTCGTTTTTTTTAAGAGGGGAATTTTCAATTTGCAGCGGAGAGCTTCCACAGACTATGATGATGATTATGTATATACGGGCCTATATTTGTTTATATAAAAACAATAAAACAAACAAATTTGATAAGTTATATTGTTACGTATCTTGTTTACATAATAACAAGTTTCATTCGTTGAAGGCCAAATAATTTAATAAAACTGTGCTAATTATCATTATTAATGAGGACGTATTAAACGAAGGTGGTTTCAATGGACGAGTCACGTTACGCCCGTTACAGTTACGTATCAATTCTCTAAATTTGTTTTAAAGGTTGAATGGAAAACACAATAAAATATGATGCAGAAATTGACGATTGTCTTGATGTAACTGAGTTGTATTTGCATACGCAGTTTGAAAAATTTAATTGATAATTATGTATCTGTTATTGCAAGAAACCCGCCAATTATTTTACACCTTCATATTTGGGTCTAACATAATATGTTGGTTTGTTATTTTTATGAGATAAAGTGGATTGATATTTTTTTAATGGTAATACGAGTGTTTTGAACACTCACACACAAACTATTATTGTTATTATTATTATATACTCATGTACTGGACAGCAATATATATATTACATGGATAAATATTAATACATATATAGATAAATACGAAACACATATGCTCATCGTTTATACGATGCTTTATGGCAGAGATCCTCAAACTTTTTTGTCCTGTTTGTCATGTGTTTTTACTTTTGAGTAGACCCCCAAAGCGTAATTAATATAAAATTTTTGTAAATTTATTAACTTCAAATGTATTTTTGAGAGTTGTCGTGGACCCCTTGCAGGTCATTATTGACCCCTGGGGGTCGATATAGACCACTTTGTGTATCAATAGTATAAAGTTTACCCTATTGGGAATTGAACCTGGGATTCATTGGCGCAAAAAGCAGGGTCCCTACCACTATGCCAATCAGTCGTTAAATGTATATACAACGACTACTATTTCCACAGTATTCTGAATACTTTCTGAGTATGGTTATACTAAAACATATATGGTTATACTACAAACTGATTTGAACTTGGACTCTAGACAACTAAATATGTATTTAAATATATGTATATAATACAGTGCATAAGATGTCTACTTACACCTCACCCTTGTCATGGAAGAAAATACACAGATGAAATTTAAAAATGTATAATATTATTAAAGTCACTGTTTGAATAAATACTTAGGCGTCACGGTTATTGTTCAAATTTGGCCAACATCCTGTTAATGATTCAGGGTTTACCTCTATTCCTCCTCCCCCCTCTCCTCTGGATGTAACCCTGCCGACGCCCATGATAGGTAATCCACGACGATGGGTAAAAACACAGCTTATCACGTACAGGACTAGCACTAATGCAATCGGTGGCCAGTACCAATGTTGTTATCCGTTCGTGATCATTATGTTAATGGGTGACCATAAAAATTAAAAACTAATGTTGCAGCATCTCATTATTAAATAAATTTGCGTTTATTATAAATTTACGTTTTTTTATACAAAACTCGAATCTTACCTTTCGGCACTTTCGGTATGAATGTCAAGGTCCTGTCCTTGCATCGCATGTGCTCGCCGGTGCCGTCAATCCAGACGTACGTCGCTATGATCCTGTCTGCTGGCAACGGGAGATCATTGTACCTCCCCAATAGTGTTTTAGACAGGACAGCATTCGGAGAGTTCGTCAGAACCGGCCCCGATAGTATCTTGGGATTATCTGTCAATTGAAAAAGTAACATAAATATACAACTTGTTACAAAAAGGTCTCGTCCGTTGTACTTTAAATCGACGAAATTGTATGAATGCGGATGAGGCGAATGAGTTGTGTCAAGTTCGCGGTATAAGGTGTATTGTGGTAGTTGCCTATCCCTATGGGATACCGTTGTATGTACATCATCATCATCCCCAGTCCATATCGTCCCCACTACAGGGGACCTCCCCTGATCAGGAGGGGGATTAGGCCGTAGTCTACCGCGCTGACCTAGTGCGGGTTGGTACATGATAGTGTATGTACATACATTAATATATTTATGCTATGATAACTTATTGGGTAATCCCCTCCTTGATTAGGCGAGATCTGTGCCCCTAGGAACAATGATGAACTAATTGGGTGAAATTGTATTATAATTTATATACTTCAATTTATTAGGTAGGTACAGACTAGGGCGTCTATCGATCATGACGGTTTCTACCATTATTATCGCCGATTATAAAAAGTATCTAGCATTTTGTTTTATACGGACGACCAATTTACATAATTAATTTTAACAGTAATTTAGTTCTCCTTTTTTAGTTCATAATAGTTTTAGTGAGCAAGTGACAGCGACATGACGTAATAATTGATGACATATGGTAGGTAAAGTGTGTACAATTAAAAAAAGTAAACTACAATGAATACGTATGCAGTATTTATGTAGATATTTAAACTATTTGAACTATTATGAATTGGACCGTGTTACGTAGATTATACAATAACAACAACCCTTGACTTTTGGCGGGTTGGTGCTAGGATGAAGAAGAGTAGTACAGTGTCAGTCTGCAGGCTATCATCAGGATGCCGTATGGCCGTCATGCAGACCCCACAACCATTTACTGTGCAATAACTGCGGACAGCTTAAAATAATGAATGCTAAGTCAGTAACGACAATATATGTATAGTATAAAACATGATTAATACGGAAGTAGAGATAAATACGAGTATTTGAACACTTATTCATACTATCTTACACACTTACCCTCAACTTTATTGTCCGACATTTTCACCAGTTGTCTCGATGTGATATCTTATTCTGAAACAAATGAAATAATATCTTTTAATAGAAAATCTTTTTACTTCAAATAAATGATCAATTGATGGATTTTAGTTTCAAAAAAAAATCCAAAATAAACGAAACGCAGATACACAAAGTCAAACAAAACAATGCAACTACGATATGTATATATGTATACTATTTATTTCCATGCACTTCACCTCTTCGCGAAGGTGGAGG
>WUAW01009347.1:25498-44979 GCA_017165845.1 Thaumetopoea pityocampa
TGGATGGTTTTTTTGAAAAAATATTCATTGCACAGACACGGCTCGTTTACGATTTTATTATATGTATAGATTATTAAATTAAAAAAAAAAACATATTTACCGAATTAAAGACTTAAAGGACTAATGAAATCTATATAAGTACGCTACATTTCTCCTTTCCGAGAAGGACACCCATGTCCAAGAGTTAACTTCCCTAGGTTGATGAACATGATAAACATTGGATAGTCTTATCACTCTATATCATTTATTTCAGATAAATTTTAAAGAAACCGATTTGTGCGGGTGAATATATTACAAGAACATCGCTTCAAAATTGAGACGTTTCTTTTATGGTTGCCTTAATGCAGCAAATGCTTATTTCTTTTCCAAAATAAAACAAACAATGCAAGGAAATTAGCTTTATAATAAGGAGAGCTTGTTTCACTCACGCCATAATAACAATGCAAATGAAAAACCGATGAATCGTAAAAAGTAATTTTACACTGTGGCACAGATTTTGTGTATTCTCTTTTGCAATTGTACGAAAGTATCCATAATAGAGAGAGAAAAACATTAATAATTCGATTTATAAAATTGTTTATTAAATTTGTGAAAATAACATACTTGCTCATATGAAATCGAAAAAGCTACCAGCTCAGCATAATGCAGTGGTAGTGAATCATAGCGTTGATTTGAACTGGACTAGTAATTTAAAGATTTATATTGAACAGAGGTCCCTAAATCTTCAGACTCTCATAGACGTCTCGTAGACTATTTGCCATGTTTTTCGATTTTGAATAGACCCACTGTTTAGTGAATATCATTTTTATTTTTGAAAATTCTACAACTTCAAATGTGTTTTTTTTTTGAGAGCTGGCATGACACGCACTTTGAAAGGTTTAAATTTCTAACTGCAGTTAAGTTTCCGTCGACCCTTACGGGGTCGATTCAGATCACTTTGGGTATCAATAATATAAAATAACGCAAAACACTCTTATAATTCTTCAGATATATTAATAAAATTTACTTACCGAGCATTCTAACCGCTTTGTCTCTACGATTCGTTCCGTTCACAGGACTTGTCCTTAGTTTATTCTGTGTTGACTTTAGCTCAATTTTGATAAGTACATACAACACTACTATAATAGTCATCGGTATCAAGTAGAACACAAATATTTCTACTTCAACAAATATACTTAATATGTTAGACAGTGTAAAATAACAGAACACGTATTTTTTCCTTTCTAAGAAATCTATATAGAATATATCGGGAATGCAGAAACTCAGCGATATAACCCATATAACAGCGACTATTTTAAAAACGCGAGAGTTCAGTGCGAGGGTTTGTCTCAAAAAGGGTTTTGTTATTACCAAATATCTTTCGATAGTGAAAGCAGTTATTGTGAGTAAATTGCAATTACTGAGGACATCCCAAAGGATGAGATGCAGCCTGCAACCAACTTCCCCTAAGGGATAGAAGTCGGGAACCCAAACTAGGTATATCTCTATTGGAACAAACAGAGATAAGAGGAGATCAGTTACGGCGAGATTGGCGAGGTAACAATTGGTGGGAGTTCTCATGCTCCGGTCCCGAGCTATCACAGCGCAAGTACAAACGTTGCCAATAATGCTCACTATCATTGAAATACCTAAGAAAATACTCAGAAGCATTTTCATTGGATAGTCGTCTAAAACATTTCCATCGTCGTATAACGCTATCTCCATGGGTCCGAAGAAGGTGTACGAATTGTTTATGTAATCGCTATCGTTAATTATAATCATTACTGGTTATTGTACACACAATCTTGCCTCAAGAATTATTTAGTAATAAAATTTATTTTCAAATTTCACAATACAGTTACTGACGAAGACATAATATCGGTCTCTATTTGACTAATGCTTGGATAGTACTGACACCAAAGAAAGCTTCGTAAAGACCTTCATGTATCATATACAGGCTGTTAGAAGTAGTATGTGTACGTAATATTTTTTTATACAATTTAATATATAATACAAAAAATATGTTGATTCTTTTATATATCTGGATGTTAAGTTTTCGTCAATTAGAATTTAACGATAATTAGTTATTTCATTTGGTGATAGCCTAAAAAGCAACTTCTTATTCTTCTTCTTCTCACTTTTGGCAGATTATTTGTGCTTTAAACCAATTAATATACTTAATATAATAAATAAATAAATTAATGAATTAATACTTAATTAATATACTTAATATAAATAAGAATTTTTGGAATCAGATCAGAGTTCCTGAAATTATAGCCGACAAACAAACTAAGAAACTTACAATCTTTTTTTCAATAAGATTTGCTGGAAGGAAACTCAATTTTTGAGTTAAGCTCGCTTCTGTACATCTTTTTTCTCTATTTACAAATGTATTTACCTATTTGTGTACAATAAAAATAAATAAATAAATCTTTACTTACTTCTATATTAGTATAGATAAATAATAGATAAATAAGTATCTCATTTATCAAGTAATTGTTCGGATACGCCGTTCATTTCAGATTCATACGACTCATTTGCATCTGGATAACAGGTAAATTTATGAGTTTAGTTTTTGATCCACTAGCTCACTGATACTCAGAGTGGTTTATATCGACCCCCAGGGGTCGGCGACGATTTCACTACTTTTAAAAATTTAAATCTTTCAAAGTGCACTATAACAGCTGTTAAGAACATATTTAAACTTGATAAATTTGCAAAAATTCAATATTAGCTAAGCAAGGGGTTCTACATAGCATAGCAAATGGTTTATGAAACAAAAAAGTTTGGGAACCTCTACGGCACTAGCTCTTCAATATTATGTTTATAATATATTTTTATCGTGACAGTTTTACTGTGTTTTCATATTATCTGAGAGGCTATTGCAAATGAGTTAATATTTTTTTGCTGTGTGGTGCTGGCATATTAATAGCGTCACTCCACATCTTCGTGGTTGCTATCAGAACCGACTAAGGGATGTTCCAGGATAATGGGCAGCTGTGTTATTCTGTTATTCAATCAAAATCAAAACAAGACGCCTTGTAAGCGCGGAGATTGTGGCAAATCCCTATTTTTAGAGGGAGCCCCATGTCCAATAGTAGATCATCCACGGTCTGATAATAATTATGATAATAAATTTGTGTGGCTAGGATGCGCGTATTGTATAAATAAAAACAAACTTGAATGACTCCTGTTTAACCCCACATAAAATATTGATTTACAAATATAAAATATTATAATGTATACATGCTTGTGGAATTTTCGCACCGTAGCCCACCCGATTCTTCCTTTGTTAGTAACCTAGTAACAACGCTAGAAATTCAAAGGAGAGTGTGTGCGACTAGGAACGAGCCGCCACCCTAGCAACGACGCTCGAAATGCAAAGGAGAGTGTGTGCGGCCAGGAACGAGCCTCCACACTAGCAACGACGCTCTAAATTCAAAGGAGAGTGTGTGAGGCCAGGAACGAGCCGCCACAAATTCATTCTTTGTGGCCTCAGTTGAAATCTCGTCAGAACTAATGAACCACATTTTGCGCCATAGCTCAATGATCATTTTTTATTTTATGTTTTGCAATTTGCGTTTTTGCTTTGTGTAGTTCATCAATTTTCAGCATCTGTAACTGTTTAACGCAACATTCTATACGTTTGGCCTTTTTCAGTCCACTGTTGCATATTGGACTTCCCGGTTTTCATAAATAAATAACACAAAAATAATTGAAGAACATTCTGTATATACATGTAATTTAGCTAATAGAAACGAGCGTCCAATTTGACGGCAGCCATAGAGTGCGAAATATGGCCTAATTGAAATTATACCCCGCTGCACTAACTGAAATCTTGATATCATGGCGTCGTTCGAGAAGATGTTTATATAGGTACTTGAGATAAAAGGTAAATGATACTTCCGCGAGTATATAAATACGTTTTCTCTATTTTTGTGTAATAAAAGTGATTTCATTTTAAATTAGTTTATTTTGAAATGAAAATATTTTAGGTGTGACGGGAAGAAATTTAGTATGGTAGTAGTAGTACTTAATCGTTAGTGTTTAGTTGCAAGATCGGTGCTCTTTTTTAAGAAAACACTTGAAATTTCATATTTTCGTATATTTTGTCTGAAGAACGACGCGTTACCACGGTGACACTCGTCAAGGTAGAAAAATAAATTAACTACCCTACACAATTGATACATACATACATACACTCACGCCCTTTTCTCTGGCTCTCCGGCGGGGAATCGAACCCCGGTCTATCGCGTTACAGGCGGGTATACTGACTACTATATTACCGAAGAATTGGGGTAGGCAGAGACTACTTCTTTCCACTTGTTACGAGAAAGATGGCTATCCATAGCCCACTTTTCGCCCCCACGGGAAACGACACGTGTCGGGTGGCGAACCACGACGCCGCCATTTTATAAGGTTCAAAAGTGATTAAAGTGCCTCATTGCGTACTTACGGCATAGTGGAGAGGAAAGGAAAAAGGATAAGGTAGGAAAGGTATATTGAACAAGGAATATGGAATTTGGGAAAAGGACTATAGGGTATAGGATACTATTATCTCGGAAGGAGTAGGAAGAGACAGTAGTACCTCGGATGGGGGGGGTCGCTTACCCGTATACTTAAGTCTATTTACCGAATAGGCTAAAAAACTAAGTACTTCCTGACCTTTTTTTAATAGTGCTCCCATTTCCATTAATGATGCTGAAAAAATATTTCTTTTATGCAGGAAAATCAAGTGTACAGGCACAATTATTAGTAGGTAGTCCTAGTAGTAATTGCATAACATTCGTTATACAAATTTTTTTCAGTGCGAGAAAAATCAACTCCAGTCAGACAGTAACAGCAAACAGGGCTCGTTATGACGTCATAATTGTTTGAGTACAATTTTGTATACCGACGTATTGTTTCAGTACATTTTAAATACCAGTATATATCATTAAGTGATTTTTCTTGATTCCACTCAAGAAGTATTGTGGAGTTTAAAGGTCATTATTTTCAATATCGTGTAATTTATATTTCTTTTATTTACCTTGGTTTGCTTGAATACAATTTTATCCAAATATAATATATTTACCCGACAGATTTTTTTATGATTCACATAGGTCTATCAAAATTTTATTTTATCACTATTCGCTAAAAATAAACACCATATTACGTGAACAGATTGATATTTTAATGGATTAATTTTTTTAATGTTGAGTGTGTACACGGCATGTGCACGTGACTTAATTATATATGTGTTATTGTAAAGTATTTGTACATATTTGTTGTCAGAAATCCTAAATAAATAATAATTTGTAAAAGACATGCAGTCATGAACTGTATTTTTAATACGAATTATTAATCTCAAAGTGTTTTACGATGCTGAAAATTTGTATATAAATAAATAAAAAATAAACAAAATAAAAAAGATTCATTATATAAATTTATTTTATCACCTATAAAATGGGGACCAGTGTATGCGATGTCAGTACTTCAGTCAATTGCCTTACATTTTGTGTAGGTTCCTTAAGGATAATGACCTTTAGTTCATTTTAGCAAATTTTTTTAAGGCTTCAACCAATTCAAAATTAATTTCTCAAAGAAGAAATTTTAGCTTAGAAAACAGAAAGTCCAATAAGGTCATAACTATTAAGTATTTTGCTTAGTTGATAACATTTGTGTAGCGTTTTTGCTAAGAACTTTTACACAGTAATGACTTTGTGTGATGATGTATTTTATGGTACAAAATCCATGAATTGTCATTCAAAATGTGGATATTTTCGGTGAACACGCTTGCAAGAATGCCTCTAATCACCTAAATAAGATAACCACCATTTAATCCTTTGGAAGAAATTCGGAGTGAACTACACCGGGGTAATATTGTCAGTATAACCTTGATTTTTGAGCGAATTAAATTCGGCTTTTTTTGGTTTTCGGCTTAATTTCAAGGTGTCATTCCGAAACTGTTGGTCTTTCTGCACTTCATACTCGTAAAACTATCGCTCGCCGTCAATTATGATGCGTTCATGTACCGTACATGTTTGATATGAGACTGGTATTTGATTAACTTGTATTACTCATACCCAGTATATTCAGCAATTCCTAATTTACCTACTTATGATTATGTGCATGTAAATCTAGTTTGTATAATATAATATAAGTGTGCATTTCGCGAGTGCGATAGACACGGTTCCTCATTCCTTATAGCGTGATGGTTCTATCAATTTATCTGAACACAACCTGTCAGTCATTATATCAAAACGTAACGTGATACCGAACTTCCACCGTATATTTCATACAATAAATTAATATGTTAAATGCCCTTTACATTAACTTGCTAATGCGTGCCATCAAACTACCGCACCCCCTCAGGATTAGTTTCAAATGACAAAAGCACTCGTAGATATTGAGTAATTGTGATGGATACAACATACGTACCTTACATTCTAAGCCAACGATTTCTAAATTCAAAATTATAATACTAACATAACTCTTCATCACTCGTTCAATTCTCGTCTTCTTTTTTGGCTTTATTACTTCCAGTCTTTGTTGCCAGGGTTTTACTTAATCTACTATATTTCGCTCGAGCTTCAATATTACCACTGAGGATTATGTTCATTCGGGTTTAACTTTTGACTAAAACCCGAGTGAGGCATCACCTAAAGTTTGATCGTCGTGTTATTATATTGTGTTGTTTGATGTGTACATTTAGTGTACTTTTGTGTATCAATCGTCAATAATCGTAAATAATATTGAAACATTATTAGATTAAAACTGTGAATAACATTGTAAAGTGATCATATTTTATCAAGGCAACAAGCCTGTGGGAATTTCACCTAGTCAACGTGATAATCGTCGGATTGATGTCGACTCCCAAAAAGAAAGTTTTATCAAAATTGGCCAAGTAAAACTTAAGGTACAGCCTGATCGCCATTTCGGTAGCCACCATTATGGTACGACACAAGTATAAATGGTTTAAGATTTTTTACAATATATAATTATTTCAGGCATTTCTATTTAGACCGTCTATATTCACGCGGAAGAAACCGCGGGAGGAACCATCATTTATATGTTGATTAAAAAAATTAACGTTTCGCATGATGTCTCGACTGACAGCTTATTGTACTCAATTTCCTTTGATGTGGGAAGAATGCTTGCTTGGCTCAAGGTAAGTGGTGAAAGCCTTACTAATTAAGATTTAAAATGTGGAAGGCGAATCACAAAATTACAAGTTTTAGATCAATGTCAATTGCGTGGAACACGACCACTATAGGGTGATATTTCTTCAGTAACAACACATTTCAAAGGAGCGCTTAATAGGTTCAGTAAAGAGAAATGGAAATAAATACTCTTTACGTAGTTCAAGAAGTTTAGTATGCAAAGCACCGCTCAGTCACGTTCGGTACGATCGACGCGTCGATCACTCCAAACTGAGACGAAGTTTGAAGTAGTAGAGTACCTAATGGGTTACTTGACGGTAGGGCGAAAAACATCTGAGAGAATATTACACAGTTCTACCTACAAACAAAATTATAAACTATAGAATAGTCATCATCAGCCTAAATATATCTGAATATAGGCTTCTCCCAATGAGATTTTTCTATTGCTCGCTGAGTGACTGAAGTATATTATAAATTCCATAATCTGTGATCATATCTTGGATCCGTATGTCATAACTGGATACATGAACTTATTAAATACTAGATTTTGTCCGCGACTCCGCCCGCGTGAATGTCGGTTTTCCGCAACATGGGAAATTCCGACTCAATCGTATTATATATATAAAAAAACCTAGAAACCACTTTTACTTGACCTCTCGTCCCTTAACGGCGGCTACTAAAACAGGGATCAAGCTGTATCTTCAATTATCCTGGACCGATTTTGATAAAACATGCCGCAGTATTTAAGTCGGAATAGTATAAGATTGTAGCAGTTTAACCAAAATCTACCCATTGGTTTTTGCGTGAAGTCCAAACAAACAAACACCGACAGATTTGGTTTCAGAAGCCCTCTAATTAGTCGGTCTGAATAGTTTGTTTTAAGTATCTTTAATTTTTTTTTTAATTTGACATTTATCAATATTATAATAGTATAGATTAAATGTAGTGAGTCTAGAAGCATAAAATTTATACAGGAATTCCTTTCAAAAGATAGATCAGTATACTACGGTAACGAATTTTGAAAATACTCCATTAATGAGGTCAAAAGTCGGATGGTTCTTGAGATGTTATCGATAAGAAACCTCATAAAGTACGCTACTGAAAAATAAAACAATTAGTTTCAACATTTTAATTTATTATTTATTCATAAACAATTTCTTTTAATATATTAACAATCACAAAATATATTTAGTAAAATTATTTATAATTTCTCATATATCTCTAAAACATTTACACTATAATAAATATTTATTTAAACGCTTAGATCTCAAATGTACTTAGCAAACAGTTTGCGGTTAACTGAAACGAATGACTGGATTTAAATCGTTAACTGATGAGTCATCATCTACATCTCTAGTCCATACCCGGTCCCACTAGAGTGGCGCGGACCTTCCCCATCAGGAAACGGTGTACTAGTCGTCGTACCAGGTCGCAGTCTACTGGGTCGTACTTAGTACAGCGTGGTAGACTTTACATATACATATGGACATGTAGGTTTCTTCACGAAGTTTTCCTTCTGCGTTGAGTGAGTACATTGATGTTTACAATACATGAATTAGAAATAACTCAGTGGTACGGGACCGGGAACGAACAAACAAATTTGCTATCAAAGAGCATGGGCTCTTTGATAGCAAATTTGTCTGGCACCACTAGATCACCAATGTATTGATGCCCACTAATACACTAATGAGTAACAATGCGAAACACAATAAACTGCGTACTGCATATATCTATGCTGTTCATTCAAAATTGGCGCTAATTGTTTACAAACAGTTTACCGCAAACTCTTTGTATAGTACGTATGAGACCTTTTATATCACAATTCCCTCATAATTACTATAACTGTACATAATCGCATAACGGTAACCGTATTCTAAACGTCAACACTACAAGCCAGAGGTTCCCAATCTTTTTACTGCGACTCCGTTTATGTGGTATAAATTTTTTACGACGCCCTCCTAAAAGGAGATACGTATATGTAATTCTAACAGATAATGAAATTACGAGTACTTTATAATTCAAAGAAAACTCGAAAAAATATAGAATCTGATTTATTTTTTTATTAAATCCCGTGCAGGCGAATTTCTGCATATTTTTAGGCGATTCCTTTAAGACAGAGCCGCGACGCCCTCGGAAGTCGTGCGGCACAGTTTGGGAACGCCTGTTGCAAGCTATTCTCAACTCCCCTGATTATTGGTATCAATGCAAGACCGAGACGAGACCCGCCCAGTCTTGTACTTGCACCTGTAAATTAGGTGTAAGTAGTGCTGCTTATACTAGACCAAGACTAAACCCACCCAGTCTTGTACTTGCACCAGTAAATTAGGTATTAGTAGTGCTGCCTATACTAGACCAAGACTGAACTCACCCAGTCTTGTACTTGCACCAGTAAATTAGGTATTAGTAGTGCTGCCTATACTAGACCAAGACTAAACTCACCCAGTCTTGTACTTGCACCAGTAAATTAGGTATTAGTAGTGCTGCCTATACTAGAGCAAGACTAAACTCACCCGGTCTTATACTTGCACCAGTAAATTAGGTATTAGTAGTGCTGCCTATACTAGACCAAGACTAAACTCACCCGGTCTTGGTCTTGCACCAGTAATTCAGGTTTTATTAGTGGTGCCTAAGCAAGACTTACAATGAAGAAAAGAAGAAATTCACAAGAAATTCAAAGAAATTAAGAAGAATGAGAAGAAATTCACGCAGTTAAAAGTATGCACCAGTAAATCAGGTTTCAGTATTGGTGGTCTATTTGTATCTAGTTTTACACTTACTGCAAGCCTTAGCCAAGACCTAATCACTACTTATCGAACTAGGTTCTGTCCTTATCAAGGGACAAAGTACTGCTGTGCAATGTTTATGTAGGAGTAGGTAAAACCCGCGGCTTCGCTACGTAACGAAAATGATTCTACCTATTGTCGGTGTCGGATCTTCTTTACCAGTTTTGCATGCAAGACCAAGACTATTTTTTGGGCAACACTAGCCCTGATTACTGAGGAATCAGACTTCGATTCATTTTTTACTAATCTATTTATTACATTATTATATTCATTATATTCATCATTCCCAATCCATATTACTCCCTACTATAAAGGCACGGACCTCCCCTAGTCAGGAGGGGGATTAGGCCGTAGTCTGTCACTTAGAACTAGTGCGGGATGGTAAATTTCATTCACACATGTGGGTAGGCAGTTTTCTCACGAAGTTTCTCCTTCACCATTGAGCACTTTATTAGTGTCTACAATATAAACTGTATATGAAATAAAAATAACTCAGTAGTACGAGACCGGGATCAATTTGATCCCAAGTTATGTCTAACATCAATAGACCCCCAAATATACATATACCCAATATTTTGTATATTTTAATATTACCCCAAATTGTATATATACCCAAGCATATTATAAGCGTCATACACATTTAAATGAGCATTATTCATTATATATAATTAATTGGCTTACTCTGCCCTTTGGCATCGCATTAAAGACGGTTAACAATTATTAATAAATACACTTATGTAAATTAAAAAACTATAACATTATAGGGATATTATTAATCTTTTTCAGAATTCATAACAGCGGTAATTTTTTTATCATCTCGTGATAAATCATTGTCATCCCATCCCCACACAGGGTGGCTGCCATCTCCCGTTCTTTTCACACGTTGCTGTATGACATCTTTTGACACTGTTTTCAGATCGTAGGCCCATCCTATTTTTGCCATAGCATCGATAAACAATTTTGTGATATTCAACGAATAATTGCCGAGCTCAGCCGTTTTGTAGTCCCATGGGAAAGTGTGGTGATAATTATGGAATCCTTCACCCAGCACTACCAGAGACACCTGTTCGTTTTCTACGGGATTAATGTTCCTGTCGTATGGTTTCGTGCCGAACATATGCGCGGCTGAGTTGACTAGCCAAGTCACGTTTAGTACATAAACGTACCTGAAGATGGAGCATACATAAAATGCGTTCCATAGGGACTCGCCCCACAATGTCGGGGTGTACGTTGGTATGATGAAACAAGCCACTGGCATCAGTAACAGGTAATATCTGAAAAAAAAGACTACATGTTAATGCTCTCACTAATAAACATGCGTAACACTTCTGAACAGATGTTCTCATATTTATTTTTAATTGTACAATACTACTATAAAGGTGTTTTGAAGGTTAGTGTACAAAGAGGTTGCCCTACGTTATTTTATGTACGAAGATTTGTTGTTTTCATTACTTTTGATGAATGGTTTTTTTCTTCTTTTTTTTTAATTTTCCCAATACTACACTGCATGTATAAACGATTCGGAAAAAAAATCTGTTTAATTTTTCTATTAAATATTTTTTTCATTCTTTTCAATTTATTTATGTACTATGAAAAATATCAGAAACAAATTAACACTGTCGCTCCAAATCACGAGCCAGCGCGTGAAGAGGTGCCAACGTAAAGAAACCTGCGAGTAATGTCAACAGCCAGTCGCGCGTTCGCGCGGGAATTTTTTTATAATAAGTAAATGGCCTTCCGCGAAATCTCATTTCTATGGCAAATTTATAACTATCAACATAACGTGGCCGACGGTGAATGCGTTAAAAAATATACCTTTTTTGGAATCTCAATACTGGATCAGACGTCAGGTCGCTAAGGTCGATTGTATGTCCTTTGGCCTTGATTTGCGGATGTTTCCTGACAAGCAGCCACCCAACGTGTGAGAAGAAGAAGCCTCGGGTGGCGTTGTGAGGGTCGGCGTCGGTCTCAGAGTACTTGTGGTGCATGCGGTGATCACGCGCCCAGTCTACAACTGCATCCTGGTAAATATACGAGTAAAGTTTATTAATATTGTAATTTTTTAGTCGTAACTGTTAAAACATAAGATTGATTATAGACTATTCTAGTACTTAAATATAAACATCGTCTGTTCAGAGTATGAGTGGTCGAGCTAACTTTCATGGCTACGAGTATATTTCAAACCCCAACGAGGAAATTTTCACGCACGCAATTTTTGTCACGATGTTTTCCTATGTCGTTTGAAGCGTATAATTATTAATTATTTAAAATATAATAAATATACCAAAACATACTATAAATATTAAAATATAATAAATATACGAAAACCCGGATTTACGAAATATACTACCAAATATAAGAAATAACCTAAATATACCAAATTGTAAAAGTTAAATCACCTCTATCCTTATACTTATTTATATTTACGCGAATTTTATATATTATATTATTTTGCGGAATATGAATGTGTTTAGGTGATCTTAGGTCAGGGGATACTCAATTTTTATCCTGTCCGGCAAATAGACTTAAGTATACGGGTAAGCGACCCCGGCCTCCCGAGCTACTACTGTCTCTTCATACTCCTTCCGAGATAGTAGTATCCTATACCCTATTATCCTTTTCCTAAATTCCATATTCCTTGTTCAATACACCTTTCCTACCTCATCCCTTTTCTTTTCCTCTCCACCAAGCCGTGGGTACGCAATGAGGAACTTCTGAATCACTTTTGAACCTCATAAAATGGCGGCGTCGTGGTTCGCCACCCGACACGTCTCGTTGCCCACGGGGCGAACTGCGTGCTGCGGATTTCCACTTTGCTATATTGGACGATCGTAGCAGGTGGAAGGAAGTGGTCTCTGCTTACCCCAATGGGAAAGAGGCGTGACTATATGTATGTAGTATATACTGTGGTCTCAGCCTACCCTTATGGGATATCGGCGTGAGTGTATGTATGTATATATGAATGTGATTATGTCGTGAATGATATCATGATCCATTGCCATAACTTGCCATTAGATAGATAGCGTTTTGTGGGCAGAGCCATGGGTAACAACTAGTATTGTATAATTATATACATGTATATCGTCAAGCCTATGCGAGAGGATCTAAATGTAAATTAAATCAAATTAAAAATGTTTGTTTAAAGACTAAAATAATTCTTTTTCTGAAAAAGAAAGTGACAAATGATTATAAGACAAATTTCCAGAAAATTTAAGAAACTTTAATTGTAAGAGCAAGTATATTGTCAGAGTGTAAGTTTGATGAGGTATTTGTAGGTCACTGCCTGATATACATGCTTGTCGGTTAATAACATCGATGCCCATTCACATTCAACTATTTTTTATTACTATTTATAGGTGATCTATCTTCTTAGTGAAGTCGATCGCCACACACCTGTTGACCCTCGAATAGATAGATAGATTACTTAATTTGAGTTGTGGGCATTCGGTAATGCAGGCAACTCATAGCGGCTCAATGTGACGATCATTAAAGGAGGCCTATATCTCACAGTGGACATCTGACATATGGATTGATTTGATGATGTTAAAAATTATAGCATCTAATCTATCGTAAAAATGTGAAATCTTGTCTTTTTAACTGTTAATGTGCACTGTTGACGATTGATTGGTTTAACGGTAGCGACACAGGTTTCTGTGCCAATTACTGCCAAATTCAAAACCTGGTAAGACCGACTTTGTGTGATAAATATCTGTACCCGAGACATGGATGTTTATCTTTTGGGGGGTTTAGATAGGTTATGGTTGAGGGAGGTCTTCATTGTGAAATGAATTATCTCGACTCCATGGTAGCTACCGTTTATTCGACCTGACGGTGCGGATGGCGGGCGACGACTGGCGTGAGAACGCGTCCAGTCGCCCGGTCACAATGTTTTGTGTAGTAAGCTAAATCGAATTACATACAATATGTCGCTACAATCTGTTTATGTATCAGCATTTCTATACCATTATAAAATTATTAAATGTAAAAATTACAAAAATCAAACATATTTAAAAACAAACTACTCAGATCGATTAATTAATGGGCTTCTGAAACCAAATCCGTCGATGTTTGTTTGTTTGTTAGTTCGGGCTTCAGGCAAAAACCAGCAAGTAGATTTTGGTTAAACTATTACAGTCTTAAAGGTAAATAATACGGCGCAATAATCCCGACTTAAATAATACGGCATCTTTCATCAAAATCGATCTAGTATAATTAAAGATACAGCTTGATCCCTGTTTTAGTAGCCGCCGCTAAGGTACGAGAGGTCAAGTAAAAGTGATTGCTAGGCTTTTTATATGAATCTATGATTGTGTCGGGATTTCCCATGTAGCGGAAAACCGACATTCACACGGGCAGAGCTGCGGGCAAAACCTAGTATCTATATATGTGAGTATATCGTTATCTAGCACCCAAGACACAGGAAATCCTAATTTGGAGCTAGATCGACGTGTGTGAAAAAGAATGTGTCTATATGTTATTGTCAGTTTTGACCTTGGTAACCTTTTAGACCACTGATTCTCAACCATTGTGCCGCGGCACTTTTGTGTGCCGCGAAATTCTTAAAGTGTGCCGTCAAATTTTAGCTTTAGCATTGTCATTTTTTCGACCAAATTTAAATGAAATTATAAAAAACATCAGCTCAAATTTTTCATTAAAAGTATTCTCGTCATTAACTTGTAATTAATCCCTTAATAAACGCACTGTTGTTTTTGTAGTACATATTATTTTATTTTACATTCAACTTTTAAAAATATCTTTTTCTTTGTGTGCCGCCAAATTTTGAAATCGTTTAAAGAGTGTGCCACGACAAAATAAATGTTAAGAATCACTGTTTCAGACTATGCTTTGTAATTGATAATTATATTATAATATATTATTGTTCTCACGTTTTAGTTTTATTTATAGGTTCATTAAGTCAATTGCGGTGGGGGTCAATTATCTTTTGATAACGGAGTCAAAGGTGGGTGGATACGTTCAGTTTCTTAAGCGTGGTCAGCACATGTAAAGCCGATAAGTTTAATTGTACCTAACCGATAAAAAGTATTCGTACATTCTGCTGATTACCTTTGACTCATTTTTGACTCACAATCCCTATAATAGCAGTACATATGTATGTATATCGAATAATGTTTGTTGGTTTGTTTTCCGTTCACGGGTCAACGGTGTATCTGATGGACATGATAAAATGTTATACAGGCGCATTTTCAAGGTCTTAACATTAGTTAAAAATAATACTGACCATTCTCACTCCATCTCTTCCCGTGGATTATATGATGACCAGCTAAGGGATGTACCAGGATAATGGGTAGCAGTGGTATCCTGTCTTTCTATTAAAATTTGCTGCCACCTCCAAGACGCTTGCCACGCGTGGAGATTATGGTAAACCCCTCCTTTTCCCTTAAAAAGGAGGAGTTTACTCCGCCTTAGGAGGCCCAAGTCCAGTAGTGATGGTCCACGAGCTGACATCATCATGTCGGTCATCACGACGATAGTACTCTGTTGCTCAGTCTCACTCCATCTCTTTCCATGGAATATCTGAGTACTAGCTAAGAGATGTACCAGAATAATGGGCATCGGCGTTATTCTGTGATTAAACGAACATCTACGGCACGAAGACGCCTCCCAATCGTGGACATCATGGCAGACCCTTCATTTTTAAAGAGACCTATATCTAGTGACTATGGACTTTCACAGGCTGAGGATACGACGAGTGCTCTATATTTTGCCAGTATGCCATCTATACTAATATCAAAAGGAGGTAAAATTTATTCACTTGTAAGTTTGTTTGTATGGGGTAATCTCCTTAACTAATGATCCAATACTAAAAAAAAATTGCTGTGGTAGAAAGCTACATTATTCCTGAATGCTATAAATATAATTTGTAGCCTATAGGCTACAAATTATATTTATGTCATGCATATTAGCCGAGCTATCACAATGTTTGTCCAGCAAGTCGGAAAGAAATACGATTACGAAGAAATTATGCTGTACGCCCGGGAGGGTTTTCGAGTACTTTAGGAAATTCACGTGGGCGGAGCAGCGGGCAACGGCTAGTACAAAATATGATGATTGTCATTTATTATATAATACAACAAAAATTATAAAAAAAAAAAAATTAGATATACATTTTTTTTCTTATTATTTAGGAGTAATATGCTCAGCTAGTTAATAACATCTATCTATCTGTCTGATATAAAATATACTGTAATTAATAAACCTTAATATACTGCTATTATAAAATTGATAAATATCAAATTTTCGAAAATCAAACATATTTAAAAACAAACTACTCAGATCGACTAATTAAGGGCTTTTGAAACCGAATCCATCGATGTTTGTTTGTTTGTTTGTTCGGGCTTCACGCAAAAACCAGTGGGTAGATTTTGATTAAACTATTGCAGTCTTAAAGGTACTAATTCCGACTTAATTAATGCGGCATGTTTCATCAAAAGGGGTCTAGTAGAATTGGAGATACAGCCTGTTCCCTGTTTTAGTAGCCTCTTACCTACCTCTTGGTCAAGTAAAAGTGGTTCTAAGGTGTTTTATATAAATCTATGATTATGTTGGGATTTCCCATGTTGCGGAAAATCAACATTCACGCGGACGGAGCCGCAAGCAAAAGCTAGTAAGTAATAAAACTGGTAAGTAATAGGTGTGCGTGATATTTTATCTTTATTACGAAGTACATTTCTTTCGTATTTTTTATGCTACAAGGGCAATGATTGGCTTATTTTATAAAATAGGATTTTTTTTTCAGTGATGGCTTAGCCACGTCAATTATTCATTTTATCGTTATTATTAACACATTCATTGCCGGGCGAAAAACATATGCGAATATAACCGGACGGATTTGACGAATTTACTAGGGGTTGGGAAAAAGCTCATAAATACCAAACTAAAAATAATATTTACACAATCCAAAAAGCAACGTCCCCTTGATTACAAGATTTAATTATTATAATATTTTTTAAATGATCTTATTAAAGATCATTTAAAAAATATTATAAATTTATTTGAGTAAATTCAAATCTCAGCAACAAAAATATATTTTTGTTAAATTTAGTCGCTAAGATATGAGTGGGCGGTACATTTTGTAATCGATGCCATTGCACTACCCACTCGGATCCGAATGACAGATAATGAATATGTTAATTTTACCGTTATTGATATACAATATTTAACGAGGGAAATTAGAAGATGTAAAAATATTTATTACTAGGTTTTGTCCGCGGCTCCGCCCGCATGAATATCGGTTTTCCGCTACAAGGGAAATCCCGAAACAATTATAGATTTATATAAAAAGCCAAAAACCACTTTTACTTGGTCTCTCGTACCTTAACTTCGGCTACTAAAACAGGGATCAAGCTGTATTTTCAATTCTACTGGACCGATTTTGATGAATCATGCCACAGTATTTAAGTCGGTATAGTACCTATAATACTGTAACAGTTTGACCAAAATCTATCTGCTGGTGTTTGCGTGAAGCTCAAGCGAACAATCAAACAAGCAAATAAACAAACAAACATCGACGGTAATAAAAATTAATCAATAACCTTAATTAGTCAATCTTAATTAATTAATTAGCCTGGCCCTTAATTAAACGATCGATAGAGTAGTTTGTTTTTAAATATCTTTGATTTTTGAAAATTTTACATTTAACAATTTTATAATAGTACAGATTCACTTACGGATATCCTTCTACGTTATCCAAAAATATTCACAATTATAATAATTATAATAAAATACTTACTTGAAAAGCTATCGTGTTGAATACTGTTAACAAGATCCGGAGAGGTAGTCGTGCTTTATAAGACTTGTGCGCCCATAATCTGTGTGCTCCGGCCGTGATCCCCAGACCAGAGCATATGTACAAAGCGAATGCTAAAAACAACAAAAAAGCGTACATTAGTCAAAATGACTCTGGATTCGATCCGGGATCCCGAAACTTGAGCTATTTGGATCCCGGTCATATATTGGTCTCGCAATTTTCGGGATTAATTTTAACAAATCTGAACAAATATGAACGGACATCGGCATACTGGTGATTCCCAAGTTAACAGTCTCCTGCCGATTCCTACTCATGCACGTTTGCATAATTTCAACTTTGATTCTTGTTATTCCGTACATGTAATTAGAACCTTTCACAAGTATATGAGATCTATCGATCTCAGGACTTGGGAAAGTGAATACATATGGCATCTGGGTGCATTTTATAATCCAGGTCTGAATGTATTACATTAAAATTTAATACCCAACCTTTTTGTATCCGTATGTTACATTCAAACTTGTTGGCCACTTTAAAAAGCATGACAGAACAACACTGACGTCTGTCATGGTTTTTAAAACACTTCAATCACTGACGACGTTCCGTCAATTGGGAACGAAATATCTGAATTTTCTTTTTTCTTTTAAATATTAATATATGTTTTTTTAACAAATCTCGGAATTTTCAGAATTTTTCACCTACTTACATATATGTGCGATAAACTGAGAAAACGTTAGATGCATTATAATAATAATATTGTAGTTTAAAATGATCACACAATGACTTATTTGTATTGAGAAAATAAATTTTATATTCGACTAGCTTTTGCCCGCAGCTCCGCTCCCGTGAACGTCGGTTTTCCGTTACAAGAAAAATCCAGACAATCATAGATTCATATAAAAAGACTAACAACCACTTCTATATACTTGACCTCTCGTACCTTAGCGGCGGCTGCAAAAAAAGCTGTATCTTCAATTCTACTAGACCGATTTTGATGAAACATGCCATATCATTTAAGTCAGAATAGTACCTTTAAGACTGTAATAGTTTATCCAAAATCTACCCGCTGGTTTTTGAGTGAAGCCCGAACAAACAGACAAACATAGACGGATTTGGTTTCAGAAGCCCTTAATTAGTCGATCTGCATAGTTTATTTTTAAATATTTTTGATTCTTGAAAATTTTACATTTAACAATTTTATAATAGTATGAAATAGAAGATAGATTTTATTTTCGCAATACAAATAAGTCATTAAGTATTTGATCATTTTAAGGTATAGGTATCTCATAAAGTCATTTTATTTTATAATGTGATAATTGATTATTTTGAAAGATTTAGTATTACAAATTATAGACAGAAGTCGCTAGTTCGTTTATTAAAAAAAAAATAAGCAATATATTTTTGTTTAACTTAATTTTTGAATACTTAAAATGTAACCATGTTACTAAAAGAGAAATGAAATATCTGGAAACGGTTCATCGATCTTTCATTACCGCTTTTTATTACCTGCATGGTGCTTTAAATCTTAAAGGGATAAAAGTGAAGGTAAGCAAGACGAAAGTAATGGTTTTTAAAAGAGAAGACAATATGACAAAATGTGAGATTCTAATTGAAGGAGAAAGAGTGGAACAAGTGAAAGAGTTTGTTTACTTGGGTTCAAAGTTTACGAGAGACGGAAAATAGACTGTGAAATTGAGCGAAGAGTGATGGCAGGAAATCAAGTGAATGGAGTTCTGTACAGCTTCATGAACAGCTGGGAAATGTCAATAAAGGCACGTCTGGCTGTTCATAGAGAAGTGCTAGTCCCTAGAC
>WUAW01009360.1:0-11316 GCA_017165845.1 Thaumetopoea pityocampa
CTAGATCTGGCTTCATACATTTAGCTTTTTTGGAACTTTGTATGGAGTTGGGTCTCTTATATTATATTCTCATTGCGTGTCTCCCTCAAACACAGACTATTATGCGGAATAATTAAAAATGACGCGAGGCAAGGGGCATAGCCGTGACATTTTGTAGAAAGAAGGAATTACCACGCCATCTATCAATTTGGCCCCAGATTAAAGATTCAATGGCGCGTTCAGTTTTATATACGACAACATTGACATTTAATTTAATGTCACCTAAGATGTCACAATAGAATCTGTTATCTATTACTAAAAGTATTTTAGCCACAGAGTACATTAAAATATAGCGATTTTAGCAAACATAGTATTGTAGGGGCATTGTAAGATATAATAGAGGCATTATGCTATTGTTTTCTTTGCGTGCTCGTTGACCAGACGGGAAACAGATGTGCCGATAAAAAACTCTGAGTTGAGATGAGTTAGTCCCTTGGTCAGTCTCTGCCGATCCGTTATACAGTCAACTCGTATTAGAATTCGTAGTTAAACATTGCATCGCGCGTGGTGTAATAAAGTAGTGCTTAGTAAAAATAAATAGGTTGGCATTGTCTGCCATTTTAATTGAGTCTTCCCCGGTGCCTCCTCACACTGCTCTGTCAGGAAAAGCAGTTCAGAATAGGTGTACCACTCCTAACACCTACAGTATCTACAAAATACTAAGGTACCAAACAAAAGGTATTTAAATACAAGATACGAAATGAATTTTAAAAAAGTTCTATAGTTACAAGATGAAAATACGTATTTTGTCTCTTGTATCTGTATTTCAGTTATTTGTATCTTAAATAAGTTACATCTCTGATATACACCTAAACTGGCGGAGGCATTTTACCCTAGATATTGGATAAGTGTATGTAAAATATTTAGTATTTATTTTTTAATTAAAACGAGGAAATAAGGGGAATAAGAAAGATAAATGTAGGAAAAAAGCTGATAGTTTTTATATCACAAATTTGGATCATTATTTTCGATTATGAAGCAGCAACACGTTAATTTATCTTGAACCAGGCACACCCTAAATAATGGAGGTGTCGACATCCACGTTCCCTTTGGCGGTAACCTAAGTGAAGCATCACTTTAAGTATTTAGTGTTTTATATTAGTTTATTGTGATGTCTGATAAGTAAATTTGGTGTTTTGTGTATCAATCATCAATAATCGTGAACAATGTTGAAACCGTATTTTTAAGACAATAAGCTTGCTGGATTCGCCTAGTCAACGTAGTAACCGTCAGATTGATGTCAAAACTCCCAAGAAACATGTCCTTTGTACGACTACGGCTTGGATCCCTTTGCCTTACCTTTAAAAGGGTAACATTAAAAAATCTACTATTTTGTCTGTGCTTTATATTAAAAATTATACCTCGTGTTATTCATAAACATGAGTATAGAAGTAATAAAATGTCACAAATGCCGATATGTAATATTAAACGAAGCCTCTATTTTGAAATCTAAAACATGTTCACCAGACAGATGTGATAGTTACAATATCCAAAAATTATTATACATAAATGAAGACAAAGTGCCTTTATGGATTAAGGATAAACTTGAAAGCGAGCAGTGGACCAAAGGCAAATTACACTGTGACAATTGCGGATGTAGAGTTGGTTCATTCGATTACGTTTCAGGAAGAAAATGCGAGTGTGGCAACTCAGTTTTGCCTCCAATACATCTTGTAACCAGTCAGATTGATAGACCTATACAACTGAATATTTAAAACATTAACGAAAGGTTTCCAACTTAATCATATATAAAAATGTCTAATAATAATAATAAAAAATATATACAGTTATTGTGTTTCAAATATTTAATTATCATTCAACCACCATAGCCGTAGTTACTGATTCATTTACTTCTACATCTCTGCACTTTGCTACTTGCAACTCCCTTCGAATCTGTAACAACATTTGTAAATATTATATAATAAAACATATTTCCACTAAAATCATATGTAGTTATTTTACATTGAAAATTTGTAATTTTTGTTGAGTGATACAAACATTTACATGGTACAGTATTTCACATTAGTGGTTTAACATTATGCAATAAATGCAAAAGCAGTTGACAATAATGTTAAATATATATTAGTCAAACTGCATCAGTTAGTCTTCATAGAGTTTATTTACATGGACACCAATACTTCCTTGGTTCTACAAGCAACATGCAGTTTTAAACTGGATATAGTTAAGCAAACAGCATCCATTCAATCTAAAAAACTAACATAAGTCTCATATTTACTAATATGTTATCCCAATCTCATCTCCGTTGTGTTAAATATATTCTCCAGCCTGGCATTTTAATCCTGGCTCTTTGTTGATAAATTGTCTGTTATTTTCCATCATCCTAAATAGATATCTGTTTTTTCTTCATTCTTAATATCATAATAATAACAAAAACAAACATTAATTAGTAAGTTGTGCATGTTTAGAAGTTTGCTTGGGCCTTGAAGCATTATTGCTCCATAATGTTTCAATGAGTTAGTTTCAAATTCTGATAATGCAGTCACATAAACTTTTATTACCTCTGCAGTAATGGTGGGATGAGACTGTTTCCTCAACAATTCTAAAAGAGCATCTCTTTGTTCAGTTGATATATCAGCCTTGTAACGTTGTACAAATGTTAATAAAGCTTGATGCCATAATACTGGCAACAGGCGAGACTCATTCTGGAATCTAAAATAAGAAATTAACCAATGTTATTATCAAACCTGAAAATAATATTGTCATATTAAGTTATATAATGTGGTCCCATCTTTAAGGTTGTGTTTAACACAATTATAGAACTTGAGTATTATTGAATTTCAATTATTAATTCAATATTTCTGAATATTCACTTTATTTGATAGATTTTTACCATTATTTCAGGTTTATCCTATCAGTGTTTTCCAATGGCACTAATTTTGAAATTCAAACCTAATAATAGCAATGTTTTTTATTTATGGAATGAAAAAACATACTTTGTTGTACCAAATCTGAATTTTATATCGAATATTTAGGATTCGGGCCATGAGAGCAAGAAGAGGCTGCTGCAGTTTTTAATATTGACTTCTATACTATTATAAAATTGTTAAATGTCAAATCAAGTCATGGAGAATTAAAGTCCCGATGAGGCTCAAAGGATTGCAAAATTAAAGTGGCAGTGGGCGGGGCAGATAGCTCACAGAACCGATGGTCGTTGGGGTCTTAAAGTGCTGAAATGGAGACCCCGAACCGAAAAGCATAATGCAGGTAGACCCCCGAATAGGTGGACCGATGACCTGGTGAAGGTCGCGAGAAATCAGTGGATGCAATCTGCTCATAGGCGCTCGTTGTGGCGATTATTAGAGGAGGCCTTATGTACAACAGTGGACGTTGGTGGGCTGATATTATAATGATGATGATGATGAAATGTCAAATTTCAAAAATCAAAGATATTTAAAAACTACTCAGATAGACTAATTAAGGCTTCTGAAACCGAATCCGTCGATGTTTGTTTGTTCGGGCTTCACGCAAGAACCAGCGGATAGATTTTGATTAAACTGTTACAGTCTTAAAGGTACTATTCCGACTTAATTAATGCGGCATATTTCATCAAAATCGGTCCAGTAGAATTGAAGATACAGCTTGATCCCTGTTTTAGTAGCCGCCGCTTAGGAACGAGAGGTCAAATAAAAGAGGTTCACAATCTTTTTACATATATGATTATTTATACTTTATATATCTATGATATTAAATCTATGATTGTGTCGGGATTTCCCATGTTGCGGAATACGGACATTCACGCGGGCGAAGCCGAGGGCAAAAGCTAGTTCTTTATAAAATTGTTAAATTGTTTGTGAAATAAACTAATTCCATTTTTATCCATAGATAGTAGTATAATCACTTTTACTTTAAAAATTTAAAAGTTTTTTTTATTACGACAAAATATTTCATTAAATAAATTTACAAAATTGAAAAAGATTGCAGTAAGGCTGTTCTTGTTCTTATGGCTTAAATAATAAGCAGCTTACAGAAGCAATTGCACAGCTATAAAGGCAGTATGTGATTCTGGTGACAATCAAACTATTGTCTGCAGGGTTGTGCCAATCATCTGTAAGTATTTAAAATTCTCACCGTAAAAAGTGAAACACCACAGAATCAACAACTCTATATGGTAATGCATATTTTTTATCGAAGAGTATTCGTAAGAATATAGAATTTGCTCCTGTGTAATCCATTTCGGCGATCTTCAACATAGCTGCGCTAGAGTGTAGCACGGGGACCGAGTTACGAGAGAGCACCGATCCTACTATAATGGCTTCACGCAACGTACAATCACCAGCCTGTAAGGAAACGGATATGTTGTAAACACAGCTGTACAACAAGCTCAGTTTATTTACATATAAAATTATAAATTAATAAATAGACAATAATAATGTGGACCTTTTGTTAGAACAAAAGATATCTTAAATATAAGAACATTTTTATCATACTATATTTGCATATTTAAGAGGGAAACTTTCAGAAAGTACAATTTCGAAAAATAATTATCAGAAGAACAAAAATTTTCACTGCTCACCAAATTTAAACAAAACATTAATTATAATATAAGAATTGATTATATAAACATTTGACACAGTGCTGTGCAAATGAATCCCAGGTTCGAATCCCCGGTAAGGATAAATTTTGTGTGATGACCATAAATGTCACTAATACATAAATATATCCAAGTCATGGATATTATTGGTTTGGGACTACGTCAATATATGTTAGTGTCCAAAGTATTATTATTATATTATATATAAATATTTATTTATTTGTTCTTTATTATACACAAACAGGTAAATATATTTGTAAATGAAAGAAAAAAAAGATGTACAAAGGCGAGCTTAACTCAAAAATATAATATAATTATTTATATAAATATTAATTATATAAATATTTATTAATCTAAACCTTCCTCAAGAAGCAGTTAACCTATTAGTAAAAGCTGTAAAATCAGCTACAGCAGCTTCTGAAAATAGTGTGAACAGGTTGATACGGGCAACAGGGAAGTTAAATGTATACATACATATATTAAATCGAAATGAGCTATATCAGTACAATGATTTTTTTTTAATTTTATTAGGAGAACCGGAAAGTCATTACTTTCCGGTTCTCCTAATAAAATTAAAAAAAAATCATTGTACTCAGTCATACTGCTTAAGTGTATCTAAAGGTGTTAAATTTATAGTAAAAATGTAAAACGACATTTCGTTTTTCTACATTAAAATCAAACCGATATTTTTTAAGAAATTTTTAATTCATTATATAATCATTTTGAAAGTGGCCTAACTCCATTCTTGGTAAATTGGAGTTTTTTTACCAAGAATGGAGTTAGGCCACTTTCAAATGATTATATAATGAATTAAAAATAAAAATTGTTTACATTTTTACTATAAATTTAACACCTTTAGATACACTTAAGCAGTATGACTGAGTAGTATCCTGTATATATTTTTAATTGCATTAAAACAAACCCTTAAATATCTCAATTTAAGTATAAATGAAGTTAGGCCACTTTCGAAATAAAGTGCTCAAATATAACTACAAAATGCAAATAAACTGATGCCTGTGATTTGCTCATTCTAGTAAAGCTGTTCTAGTAGTCTGGAAACATTATTGCAATAATGTGTAAATAATAAAACTAAGCAAATGAAGTCTAAAGGGTATAAGGGGATAACACATATGCACCTGCAAGATGCAATGAGGTCGGCTGTAGGAGGTATATCATATACCAATCCGTTCACAGTATATAAGAACGCATATGGAATCAAATATTTGTTATTTTGCTATTTTCAATACAGTTCTCTCCATATTGTTTTGTTATAAATTACTTGCCTCCAACAATGGCAGCAGAATACCCTTCATGAACGCGCCAGGCTTGAAAAGTGCTTTGCGCAATGCTTGATACAAATGGAAATTCAGCCGTTTATATTCTGCAAGATCATCTCGAACACGCGGAAGTAAGACCAAATTGTAAAACCGTTGTGCCATCTTCTCTTTTAAGTTCGATGCGAAAATTCTGGTGGCCTGCGCCAAAAATTTACATTAATTACAAATCAATCTGAATTAACTAAGCTTCAAAAGTGTCCATAAAGTAGACAATAATCACATTAGGATCACGGCAACTGATAAATCTAGGGGTTCACAATCTACTCATGTGACAGTCTTTGGAGGAGACATGTTGTGGAGTTGCTGGTCTACAACATGTTATTATATTGAAGCTAAAACATATTTACTCATGAAACATTTACTTCAAAATTAAATTAAAATTTTGACTTTATTTTCGCTGCCACCTCCGTAACGTATACAGAGAGATGAATTTTACCTCGTGTATCTTGTGTGACTCGTGGCTCCGTAGATGCTACGAATCTGGTATTACTCGAGAATATCGTGTTCGATTCAAAATTACCAAAACTTTATTATTTTTATTTTCATTTAGCTGCTCTTATGCATGCATTTATATAAAAATTCATAATGACACAGTGCTCGACAATACCAAATCTGGTGGCAGCGAAAGTGTTAAGGTCAAATCTGTATTAACCCACCCACTGCTGGGTGTATAGTCTGACCTGCAAGTTACGGAAGGAACGTAAACTTGTGGATCCTGGCTAACTTGTGTTACTGATGTCAGCACGGGTCAACGGCATCCAGCAGATAGCCAGTGTGGAACTTAAGGTAGAGTGAAAGGAGCAGTCGCTCCTAATTGAAAATTTTTCAGTGTAAAGGTATGAAGGGTAGGAAAACTTAATTTAAGATCAATATTATGAAAATTTATATTCTTTTTCTTTAATTATGTCATTAAATAAGTTATAATAGATTTTATTATTGCAATCAATTGAAATATTTAATACCAAACACCAATTTAAATAGTAAGAGGTAGTGTTGATGTTAATAATAAAAAGGTGGAAGTGCAATAACTAGTGCTTTTATATACTAATAAAGATCGTAGTTTATGGCGTTTGACCAATTTGGTACAATTCTGCCAATATCCGTTATGAAAGTATCATAAACTTAGAGGGTGGTGAGCGGTAAAGATAAAGAATTGTACCACAGCTCATGAATTTTTTTCGTATATCTCAAAATAACATTGAATTCTTAACACTATATTTAAAAACATTTGAAAATAAGGAATTTTCTACACTGACGCACATTTGCAGCGGCGGGTTCCCAGAGAATTGAAACGACGCATATTTGCGGCGCTGGTAGCGAACGTGTTAATTTAAATTCACTGAGTGTTGACTTTTGAAAAAGGGTGCCGAAAGACTCTTTATTGGATTGCTAAGGCCGGCAATGCCCAAGCCATCCCCTGCAATTACGGCAGAACCTGTCGTAGGTCAGGGTAATTGAGTATCCTCAGGTCACCATCATTTATGAAAATTATTTGTTATGAATTGATAAAACTATAGATCTGTCAATGCGTTATTAAAAGTAATTTTAATGAAGATATTACAAAGCCATATTGTTTAATAAGGTTAATCTACTGTCTCCAATTCCGCATATCAAATGAATATGAATATACTGGCAGTTACCTGATACATAGCTGCAGCAGACCATGACGTAGGTTCTGTGATATATAAAATTTGTTCCCAGTTCTGTAAGTGCGGCACCATTTTGAATGCCTTAGGTAATTTACCAGACCTATATTTTTGTAGTACATCTCTTACACCTTCATACATTGTTTTAATTCTGTAAATAATATTGACAATAAAAATAAATAATAATGCAAATGCAGCCTAAAAAACGGTTCACTCAATAGTGGCCGAAATTTATGTTATTTGAAAAAAGAAAATAATAACATTAAACATTAAAGGACCAAAAGACAGCTTGAGGGTAGTTGCGAAATTTGTAGAGAATATCTTATGCACAAGTCCATCAATATTTGTGTATGAAGTATTAAATAATATTCAACATAATAAACTAAACAAATCTGATACCTATGATAAATAATTCAGTGCTTGATCTCTTTCAATAATAGTTAAGTTTAGCTGTCCTAGAGTGTGTCGTGAATGTCAAATGTGTCAAATGTCAAGATGCTGTTTACGTTCAATAAGAAAGGAAAATACTATAATAGTTATTTGATATAGCATAAAATGATACTGTAACTGTATTCAGTAATATATGAACATTAGTGCAGTCATGAATGATGTGAATGAGTATTATATTAATATTTTCTTCAAGCCTGGCAATATTGATCCTGGTTCCAGGGTTCACTTTTCAACTTAATCTACTCCACTTTGTTCAAACTTTAACATACCATTGTGACAGTGGTACATCCATTGGTTTCCATATCTTATTTCAAGACATGCTTCCAATGCTTTATAGGACAGCTTCAAGGCCTGTGTGATTTTATCAATCTATGGCATGGCAATAGAAAATGCCAAGGAAAATTGACAGATAAATAAATTCATTAACAGATAATAAATGCATTTTTTGTAAATGTCTCCTCAGTGTTACACAAATTACCTTGGATCTATATTCTGTAACTTCAATGTTTCTATATCAGAGAACTGTGTTTGAAGTTCTGTATGCTTGTCAGTGATTTTGTCCTTTATTATATCTGCTAGTGTACGAGTCCGTTCTGGTTTGGATGACATAAACATCCTGAGAGCTGCTTCATCATCCTCATTTATTTCAATATTATCATAATATGTATCAACTTCCAAGTCATCTTTATCAGAACCAGATTCATCATCTGTATGATCATCTACAATTCAAAATGATGTCCCAAATCAAATGCAAACAAAAAAATATAAGGAGGTAGAGAGATTAAAAATGTACACCAACAGACAGTTGTGTGGCATTATTATTCTTGAATTTGATTGGACCCATCTTCAACTACACCACTAAATTAGTCTAGAAATTTGAAGTAGATAAGAATGCAAAGATAGACTCTTCTTCTTCTTTCTTAATTTATGGCATTTGATCAATTTAGTACAATTCTGCCAATATCCATTGTGAGAGTATCATAAGCTTAGGGATGGTTAACAGTGAAGATAAAGAATTTTGGTAGTGAAAGGACTGAAGGTCCTTTGATGGAAAGTCCTTCGACCAGCGTAAAATATCTAAAACATAGGATGCGACAATACATAGACAAACAATTATTATAACAAATATTCACAGGTAGGTGTGTTAATGGAATTATTTAGTTTGATGTTGTTCATATTTATCATCATCACTGTTACTATGTATATTTGTCTAGAAGCCAAATACGACATGTTCACCCCTGGAATTATTTTCAATTTAATTGTAACTATTGTAGATCCTAATAATATAATTGGATAATTTAATGAATGAATCACACCAAAACTAAAACTTTAAATGAAATTCAGTTCATAGTAAGAACATAATCTGAAATAAGGGACAGAGTACTTTTATACAAAATATGAGCTAAGCAAGAGGGTACTGCTAAGCAAGAGTAAAATTTTGAAAAACGGTGATATACATATACATTTATTTTGAAACAGAAGCAGGTTATTCAATTTCATGCTTCTTACTTTGAAAATGACAGATTTCCATACAACCATTCTTCCCTTATTTTACCCTATTAGGTGTGAAATTTCTAAAAATCCTCTCTTAGTGTATGCTTGCAACATAAAAGGCATCTACTGCCAAAATTTCCAGTTTGTAGCCCCAGCGGTTTAGGCTTTGTGTTGATGAATCAGTTAGGACAAGTAATTATAATGTATATATGAATGTGCTTAAATATATACCTTTGAGGGGTGCTGATAAAGTAACATGTTTTGCAGGAGATGGTTCACTTTCATCATCACCAAGTTCAGTTTGTTGTCTCCAAGCAGCTTTCAAAATTTTCTTGGATAATTCTGCATTTACAAACTAAAAAGCACAAAATTATAAATGTATATTTTAAACAAGGAATTTTGTGTGTACATGTGATTAACATATTTTTTTTTTAAGTCACACATAATACTTCACTCCACTTTCTAAGTTTATGGCGTTTGACCATTTTGGCATAATTCTGCTAATACCCATTGTGAAAGTATCATAAACTTAGGGGTGGTCAGAAGTAAAAATAAAGGAAAAAGCAAAGGCAGTGGAAGGGTAGGGAGACCTTGGGCCAGGGTAATAAATCAGAAAAAAAGGATGCAACAATATATAGACACATTTTTACTAGGGTTAGTTAGACAAACACTTGCTATAATAGGTATTTACAGGTTAGTACTAACAAACATTAACATACTAATGTTAATGTTATTTACAGTATGATGTTGTTTGCATTTATAAATTTATTTAAAAAAGGAATAATGGAGGATGAAAAGGAGTAGAAAGACGTTTAAAGTAGGTAGGACTAGGGATTTCAGAGGGGTGTCATAGAGGGAATATTGTAGTCACACATAATTATACATGTAATTTTGAACAAACTATACTGTACAAAACAATCATACTGAATTACAGTAAACTGGTGATATAGTAATCAAGTTAGATTTTATTTGTGGTAATTCTCCAGATTAGTGACACAGAGGCTTATTGACTTGAAATAAATTTTAATCCATAGAAGACCATATATTAAAATAGAATTGAGGAGTATATTTTAAAAGTACCATTTGGGGCAATTCAATCACTTTTGAATAAAAAATATTTAAAATTCTTAAAATCACATTGTAATAGAAGCCACCACATTCAATATAGTACTTACGATTTTATAAAAATCTTTATTAAGAACAAACTAACACAATAAATGACCAAAAATAAATGCACAATGATCAAAGCGGGGAAGAGCATGTGCGGTTGTTATAAAAAATTCACAAGCCAAGCAGGCTAAGCAAGTGTGCCGCAGCAGCGGCCAACGAGTGCCACTAAATAAATAGTAATAAAAAAGTGTTGAATGCCTCAAATAGGACTTAAAATGTATTATACTATAGCCATGGGTCCTCTATCAATTAAAATTTATTTCAAGTCAATAAGCCTCTGTCACTAATTTGGAGAATTACCAAAACATTTATAAATACCAAAACAGACCATTATGGTTCAAAAATTCCTTACAAATAGCTATTGAAGTCTATTACTGGATATGAGCTACCTATTGCAGAGAATCTCCTTATAATTTCCACGTTTGGTAGGAATGTATAAGATTGCTGTGAATGTTTTTTTGAATTACAGGAATGTTAGCACCCATCACCCTATTGTTTCCTGCTTAGATTCCATAGGAAGAAATGGAGTAAAATTATTAAGCCAAATCGTTACACTGGGATTCACTTCACTTCTTGGTTTATGGCGTTTGACCAATTTGGTACAATTCTGCCAGTATCCAGTTTTATA
>WUAW01009382.1:8877-19973 GCA_017165845.1 Thaumetopoea pityocampa
CTACAAGATGGACCGACGACCTGGTGAGGATCGCTGGGTCTCGCTGGATGCAGGTGGCTATGAACCGGTTGCGCTGGAATTTGATTGGGGAGGCCTATGTTCAGCAGTGGATAACTACGGGCTGAAATGATGATGATGAAGGAGGTAAAATAAAGGATGAACGGTTGTATGGAAATCCCTCATTTTCAAAGTAAGAAGAACGAAATTTAGCATACCTGGTTCTGGTTAGAAATAAATGGATACGTATATCAGCGTTTTTCAAAATTTCACCCCTACGGGATGAATGAGGAGCCGTAAGTTTATATAGGAAGTCCATCACTTTTGAAGTTAGAAGCACGAAATTTCGTATACCTGCTTCTGACTAGAAATAGATGTACACGTATATCGGCGTTTTTCAAAATTTCACCCCTATGGGGGTGAATTAGCTTAGCAATTTTAGCCCCAAACTCGAACACCGCAAACGTCGTTTACAAAGAGATACTACGGCATATAAAAATAAAGATTAAAAAAAAACTAAACACGCAAGCGAAGCCGCAGGGAACAGCTAATAATTAATATTTACATTCATTATCGAACAGACTATACATACAATACTAATCTTCCTTTTCTGCGTCATTTTTCCTGCCAAACTAAGCTCGGCTTCTGTTGCTGGGGTCCGCCTTCCAATTTTACTCTCTCCGATCTACGACATCGATGTTGAGTAAATTTAATTTTATATCTTATATATATTAATTAGTAAGCACTTTTTAGGACAGCCACTAATCTTATTTTTTGACTTATCTAATGCTGTGTCTAAGCTGAGATGTGATAATTCTCAACCTAAGGCAGAGTCTGCTGTTATTGACAAGAATGTAGTTATGAGGTAGATTCAGATGATCAACTACTAGCTGATATCATCTGCGTAAGCCAACAAAACCATATAAAAAATCATTATCAAGAATAATGTCATTGAAATACCAGTTCATTTATTGACTCATTCTTTCGTCCATTCGTTCGTTTCTTCCTTCATTCACCCGTTCGTTCGTTCATTCATTCAAAAGAACTGATAAGCGCATAAAAATTTATAATTTTACCTGTTAGAAATATCCATTGTTGCTTGATCCGGCTTCGAAACTAAGACATTCAGATCTGAAAACGAGCCTAATTGACTAGACCGCCAATTTCGATTATTTAAAAAAAAATTAAATGTAATCAAACGACAGGTTCGCTACCATTACGTAGATTTATGTTAATAAAATTCTTTTTAACTGTATTTGAATGGCGTTAATGCCGTGACAGTATTAATTAGAGACAATCATGTTCGCTCGGATGCTAAACTTCTTCACAAAACATTTTTTTTAATGGAAGAGTAAAGTAGGAAGCGTATAATTACAATGGTATCCAACAACAATCAAACAAAATAAACAGATGTGAATAATGTTGACGAAATGGAATAAATATTAGCGTTAACGAATTTGAGCTGAATAAATATTTAATTATTAACTAGATTGGTGGTGTAGTAGTGTTAGACACGACTTGCGATCGAAAGGTCGTGGTTCGATCCCGGTCACGTACCATTGATTTATTTCTAATTTATGTACGGTTTACACTGTAAACACCAATGTACTTAACGGAGAAGGAAACTTTGTGAGGAAACTTGAATGCCTGCATGAGTGTGTGAAGTCTATCAACCAGAACTAGGCCAGCGTGGTAGATGAAGGCCTATTCCCCCTCTTGATTGGGGAGGGGGTCCGTGCCCCTGTAGTGGGGACAAATATGGTTTGGGGATGACGATGGATGATGAAACATTAAATAGAATCGGCTCGACAATTCTTTCTGCGAATTTGGTGTTTAATTTGCGAATTTGTAAAATTATTAATAATCTAGAAATTAATTAAATATGTAATAAATTAATTAATTTATGGTGCAAAAATGTATTAAAATCGTCTAACAAAAAATATTTGTTTCATTAGGCATAATGGTATCTATAACAAAATGGTTTTAAATCAAATATACGAAATCGAGTATCTCTGGTGGGCTTCATTTATGTAACTCGCCATACAATTGAACCCAGATAAATAATTTGTTTGATATTTTAAATACACTAATATTGAGGTCAGTGAGTACTTAGTCTTTTAGCTTGTCCGGCAAATAGACTTAAGTATACGGGTAAGCGAGCCGGCCCCCCGAGCTACTACTGACTCTTCTTACTCCTTCCGAGCTTTAGTATTTGCGTTTCCACCAAGCCGTGGCAACGCAATAACTTAATCATAACTTAATAACTATATCACTTTTGAACCTTATAAAATAATGGCGTCGTTCACCACCCGACACGCCTCGTTTTCTGTGGGAGCGAAAAGTGGGCTACGGATTGTCACTTTGCTACATTAAACAAACGTAGCAAGTGGAAGGAAGTGGTCTCTGCCTACTACAATTCTTCGGTAGTATAGTGGTCGGTATCCCTGCGTGTCATGTGGGAGACGGGGTTTCAATTCCCCACTAGAGAGCCAGGGCAAAGGCGTGTCGGTATATATGTATGTACTAATTATACATCGGAATACATTAATGAGATGGGATGAGCTTAGCTACGTAAGCACTTAGGTGTATTTGGCGGTTAACCCATTTAAAAGTTTAATTAAAATAGTCCTAAGATAATATTGTACGAACGCTCTCCATCCTAATAACTGTGGTGTCCCAAAAGGTTTTTGAACGGGTTAAAAGATGAATAATTTCATTTTACCAGCACATAGTACGTATTTACAAGCGCTCAGTTAATATTTGACGAGGAATTCTTCTAATTTGATTACTTTATCCGTAGAATGGAACAAGGAAAACCGTATTTAGTTTGTACATTCTTAATATAATTTAAATGTAGCTTGATTAGAAACGGCAGATGCTAGCGAGGTCGACTGCATACCGACGATTGAAAGGTAATAGGGTATAAGCGACAAAAACCAAATTGTTCAGGGGAGTAGTTTAAAGTTTGAATCTGCAGAAAAATGGACATAACTTTTTTATTTATTGTCATATCGTGAAAGTGGAAGCAGCTCTAGAATCAAGAAAAATAAAAGCATTAATTGGCAAAGCATTTATTTATATGATTATGTGTTGTTTTATATCGTTTTATTCGCTTAAATCAATTGATCTTGATTACATGAATGAATTGATTGAGTTTTTACTTGGGCATACTCGTAAGTGACAAAGAGTCATTGTAGACTCACGGGAGTAAGCGCACTGGAAAAAGCGAACAATTTTAAGTAGGAGGCACACTTAACTCATTTACGTCCAAAATGTCGCTTGTGCCCTTAAAACGTCGATCATTATTAAAAATTTATAATTTTACCTGTTAGAAATATCCATTGGTGCTTGATCCGGCTTCGAAACTGAGACATTCAGATCTGAAAACGAGCCTAATTCACTAGACCACCAATTTCCACCAATATTAAATATAATCAAACGAATTTTCATCATTATTTTACCTTTCAAACGTCGATATGTTTTATTATTGTACATACTCGAATTGAGCTTGATTAAATTAGTTGAACGTTTTCAAATAAATACATTCGAATTTTCGTTACGTCTTTACAAGGCTATGTCACATTGAAAAAATTATAGGCAGGAGTATGTGGTTAATCGATAACTGTAAAATTAAAAAGTACAAATAAATAAAATATAATCGATAAATATATAAATATCGATTGTAATATATTGGAATCCGCGTAACATTTGTTACTTCTTTTACTTTTAATTATCTTTATCATTTATTTTGTTTTTAAATATCTTTGATTTTTGAAAATTTGACATTTAACAATTTTATAATAGTCCTATATAAGTATTGACATTTATCTATATAAGTAATTATATCGTTGTCTAGTATTAAGACACAATAAATCCTAATTTGTGGCTAGATGTCTGAAAAAAAATGTGTTAAATATTGTGAAAATACAGTAAGTTGAATTGCCTCTTTTCCAATTTACTTATCTAGACTCAGTACTGTATAGAAACTCAAAAGATTTAATTCCTTTAAGAATTATTGGTAAACATTTCGGAAATACGTTCTCAGAAAAACGATGATTAAATGTCATCTGTGAATGTAGCCAAATTCAACGAACTAACTAGAAACCGAAAATTTGATTTTTTTTTTGTGGAGGATTCAATCTAGCGTTTCTAATTCACGCGGCGATCGTTTCCCGATTGCCGATCGCGTTCGTTCTCGATAATCGTACTCGGTCATTATCAGAAGGTAATGTGGCCCAAATTCGTAATTCCCGTCAATAATTCGATTTTTCTCGCTAGAGTGCGCAACTCGGCGTCCGCCATCACGCGCCCTCCGAAATATGTGAAACAATTTTCTCCTTATGAATAAAATTTTAAGGCTCGTATGCAAATTTCCATTAGGGAGGGCTGTCTCCTGTAATGGTGTCGTATGGGATGGTATTTTCTTTTCATATAGACTACGTAAATGCGACGTTTAATACAGCACCTACGGAAGACATATTTACTTTGAGTAATTGAGACTTACAAATTCTTTTATCTATATTTTTTTTATTAGCTTAATCTACATTTATATTCATTGAATGTGTAACATCTCTTTTCTTTGATAATTGTGCTAATTCTGTTGTAACAGAACTTAACTAAATTTAGTTTCTCCCTATTTTTTTCTAATGTCAAACGACAAAAAGAGATAGCAAACATTTACAGCGAGTACCAACCTATATTTCTGTTAAGCGATTCAAAAAAATGTTGCGTTTTTGCGTATCTTTAGTCCGTGTGTTCCGAGATCGCGTCTAAATATTTTAATTTTGACGTAAACTGACAGCACCAAAATTGTAGCGTTTTGGTGTTTGACATTAGAAAATTATAGAGAGGGGACTGAATTTAGTTCCGTTACCGTAGAGTTACCGCCAATATCAGGGTATTTAAGTAAGTGAGTGATGACCCACAAATCTCAGATATGGGACTGACTATGGCCAGGATTCGAACTTGGAACCAAATGGCACAGAAAGCAGGGTCACTTCCATTGAAACAGTCGAAGAACCAGTCGAGGCCTATACTATATCCCGGATTGTTTGCGAGTTATATAGATCAAGGATTGGCCATTCAACGATTCGATGATATGATTTATCTACATCGCTTAGGAAGTGTCATACACTTGCCAGGCCTGAGGCTTATGGCAAATGTAGGTCTTTAAGACAAGAGTGAATAGGTTTTTATTCAGCTAGTTATAATGGCCGAGGTTACATCGCCACTTAACATCGAGTGGTATTGTAGTCAAGTACTAGCTTATATAGTAAAAAAAGACTTTTTTAAGCAGACGCACATGTCCAGCAATGAAATTCACGCCAATAACTCGTAATGTTAGGCAGAGACTATAGTATATACTACATACATATAGTCACGCCTTTTTCACTTCACTTTTCAGTTCTTTCCACCTGCTACGATCGTTTAATGTAGCAAAGTGGATATCCGCGGTCCACAGTTCGCCCCCGCGGGCAACGAGACGTGTCGGGTGGCGAACCCGACGCCGCCATTTCATGTGGTTCAAAAGTGATTAAAGTTTCTCATTGCGTACCCACGGCTTACTGAATTAACATATTATTTTTTTGAGAAAGAGTATTTTATATATCTTCCAATTATTATCACAACCACAGGCAATGAAATAATAATTCACAATGTATAGAGCTACATAGTATAAGAAAAATAACACAGATAAAAAAAACGTTACAACAATTGTCTGTATAAATTAAACAAGAACTTTGATTTAAAAGAAGATAGCATTTATACTACACTACTTAATCAGATGAATATACATACATACATACACTCACGCCGATATCCTACAAGGGTAGGCAGAGACTATAGTACATACTACTTACATACATACAGTCACGCCTCTTTCCCATTGGGGTAGGTAGAGACCGCTTCTTTCTACCTGCTACGATCGTTTAATGTAAACAAAGTGGCTATCCGCAGTCCACATTTTGCCCCCGTGAGCGTTGAGACGTGTCGGGTGGCGAAACATGACGCTGCCATTTTATGAGGTTCAAGATTCAGATTAATATATGAACGAATATATCTGATCTACGTTGTATAAATAAATATCATTATTATCATCAAACCTATCTATCGTTCCAATGTAGGATACAAGTCTCCTTCCATAATGACAGAGGTTAGGTGCACTGTGCTGACCTATTGCAGGTTGGTAAAAGTCATGACGCAGTGGGTGGCAGCACTGAGCGGCCATAGAAAGCGATCTCCAGAAAGGACGACGACATGAGTTAGTGGCTCATGTCATCGCGAGCACCTTCAGGTGCTAAGTGCTGCGGAGGAATTGGCTCCCCGCGAAAAGTGCTCAAAAGAGCGAGACACCGAGGCAATGCCCCTCGTAAGTTATCCACAGTGGATCCCAAGGACCCGAAATATATCGATGAAGGCCGCCGCAGGGCTTTTAGTCCGTAGAAGTCTGACACGCCCCGCAAGCCACTCTCAAGGTTTACGGAAGTCCTATGTAGGATTTTCCATGTAGTATGCAGATTTTCTCGCGATGTCTTCCTTTACCGATGTCTTTCCTTTTTCTCGCGATGTCTTCCTTTACCGATGTCTTTCCTTTTTCTCGCGATGTTTTCCTTTTAATTTATTATCAGTCTCTTTAAAGAGACTGATAATAAATTATTTATATTTAATTAATATGGACATTATTTTGAAAAGTCAGAGTTGCACACCTTGGATTCATACCTAAAATCTAGGACTTGGAATGCATGGTTATACTAGTAGGCTATCCCTACTAGAATGAAAATCTATATATAACGATAATTGGATTTGATAACTGTTGTTATAAATTATAACAGTTTAGAAAAATATAAGAATCGTTTCTTCGAGTGCATGACCTGTTTTATGAATCTTATCCCTGAATATTCGAAACCAACTGCAGATCGTTTTACCGCAATCTTTAAGATTCCCATCGATAATATAAACGTCGAGTGTCTTATCTCCAGCCTTTATTATAAAGGCTATTATATCGTGTTTCATAAATTATTTGAGGCAGCAATTACCCGGCGAGAGGGTGAGATAACAAGTAACAAGGGATGGGGTACCAACCAGCATTCGCCACAGTTTTTATAGAAAACCAAAGAACATAACATGTTTTATTAACTCTTTTTAACATACAGTTATACAGTCACACTCTTACTGGGACGCGGGGATACTGATTACTACACATTCGAAGAATTGGCATAGGCAGAGATCACACCAAAGAATATGGAATTTTGAAAAAGAACTATAGTATATAGGATACTACTATCTCGGAAGGAGTAAGAAGAGACAGTAGTAGCTCGGGTGGGGTCGCTTACCCGTATACTTAAGTCTATTCGCCGGACAGGCTAAAAGACGAAGTATTCTCTGACCGTAACTCTTCTTTTCTTGTACAATCTGTCTCTCCCCGCGGAGGTCAGGCTATCAACTACCCGCAACTCGTTCAAATTTAAAGTACGTGTTGCATTTACGTGAATTATCGGAATCATCACGATAATTTATTTTGTTGTTTATATTTATCAATATAATTATATGAGTATATTTTTATGTATTTTTTAATATTTTATGTATCTAAGTACATTGGTGGTTTAATGGTGCCAGACACGGCTTACGATCAAAAGGTCGTACCTACCTACTAGTTCTATTGTAGTTCTATATCACTCAGTTATTTCCAATTAATTTACGATTTACATTATAGACACCAAAGTACTTAATACATTCAATGCCGAATACACGGCGCCGTGGAGAGTGGGGAGGCCGAGCACACGGCGCTGTGGAGAGTGGGGAGGCCGAGCACACGGCGCGGTGGAAATTGGGGAGGCCGAGCGTACGGCGCCGTGAAGAATGGGGAAGCCGAGCACACAGCGCCGTGGAGAGTGGGGAGGCCGAGCGCACGGCGCCGTGGAGAACGGGGAGGCCGAGCACACAGCGCCGTGGAGAGTGGGGAGGCCGAGCACACGGCGCAATGGAGAGCGGGGAGGCCGAGCACACGGCGCCGTGTCTCGCTTCGATATAGTCTGTAAGCCGCATTATGCCGTCCACTAATAATAATATTTTATTCTGACTATTCCAAAGAAAAAAAAATATGGCCACAGGAGAGCAGGTCTTTAAAAAACATGGCCACAGAAATGAACCTCCCTATAGGAATCGCCATTCAATGTGTTAACGGATAAGGAAAACTTCTTGACAATCCTTGCATGCCCGTATGGACGTGTGAAGTCTAGGCCAATCCCCCTCGTGATTAGGAAAGGACCGTGTCCCTGTGTTGGGGACGAATATGGAATGGGGTGGATGATATTTATCTTTATTATATTTTCATCTACTCCAGATTTCATTTGCTGTTGCATCTAGCCCTGAATTAAGATTCCCTGCGTATTGGGTACTTGACATCGATATACTTATTTATATAGATAAATTCTAATACATATACAGATAAACATCCACAACTTGGGTACAAACATTCGTGCTCACACATTTTGTCCCAATCAGGATTTGAACCCAGGACTCATTGGCACAGAAAGCAGGGTCATTGCCACTGAAACAATTAGTCGTCAACAATCAACACTTATCGTATCGTAGAACAGTGGAAAACATCTTCACGCCAACGCTTACGTTTACAAAGCAAGCTACGAGGATCAACCAACATTAAATACAGCTACGGGGATCAACCAACAAATATACGGTACCAACAGAATAATAGTCGGAGCATACAAATAACTTCCTCATGTATATGTTTCTGCTAAAATGTGTTTTATCCTTCAGTCACGCGGCAACGTAGTGACGGATAAACCTGATTTTTTTTTACACGGATATGATGAACCCTTTCGGGACGACGATATTTTCAGTTGTTTTTTTTTTTCTTTATATTTTTCATCTGTCTATACTGTTATAAAACTGTTAAATGTCAAATTTTCAAAAATGAAAGATATTTAAAAACAAACCACTCAGATCGACTAAATAAGGGCTTTGAAACCAAATTCGTCGATGTTTGTTGGTTTGTTTGTTTGTTCGAACTTCAGGCAAAAACTGGCAGGTAGATTTTGGTCAAACTATTACAGTCCTAAAGGTACTATTCCGACTTAAAACTGCGATATGTTTCAACAAAATCAGTTCAATAGAATCGAAGATACAGCTTGATCCCTGATTTAGCAGCCTCCGTTAAGGTACGAGAGGTCAAGTAAAAGTGGTTTTAATTGCTTTTTATATAAATCTACTAGCTTTTGCCCGCGGCTCCGCCCGCGTGAATATCAGTTTTCCGCAACATGGGAAGTCCCGACATGATCATAGATTTATATAAAAAAATCATTAACAATTTTTACTTGACCTCTTGTACCTAAGCGGCAACTACTAAAACACGGATCAAGCTGTATCTTCAATTCTACGCTACCGATTTTGATGAAACATGCTGCGTTAATTAAGTCGGAATAGTACCTTTATGACTGTAACTGTGTAACTGTGTCACATTTAAAAAAAAAACAAATCAAAGAAAAAAAATAAAGAGTGAATTGTTGTATAGTCGTGTCAAGTCGTGTGTTTATTCTTTATTTAATATCATTAAATCCTGAACCGCATTAATTGTGTAATATCTTTAATATTGTCACATTATATTATGAAATATGCTTATAAGGCTCCGCATCCAAATGCTAAAACGGAACCTGATTTCATACTGTCTGTCTGTCCGTATATCACAGTTATTTTCTCGGTAACTATTGGTACTTTATCGATAAATTTTTGAAGATTGATGATTTTCTAAGAGCCGCTATGTAATGGTGTACTTATACCTATAGACATTACGAAAAAGAAAAATAGGGCTGGCAAACCGTACGAAAACATAAAGAAGAAAAAAAATTCCAGTGTACATGATCGTGTGGATAAGCAAGTCAACGTGACTTTTTTCATTTAAGTCAATATTTAGTGACAGTTATATTTCCATTATCATAATTCCCAATCCATATTCTTTCCCACTACAGGATCACGGACCTCCCCTGATCAGGAGGGGGATTAGGCCTAAGTCTACCACGCTGGCCTAGTGCGGGTTGGTAGACGTCACACACCCATACGGGTATGCATGTTTCCTCGCGAAGTTTTCCTTCTCAGTTGAGTACATTAATGTCTACAATATAGACCGTACATGAATTAAAAATAACTCAATGGTACGGGACCGGGATGGAAGTCGCGACCTTTGTGAGTCGTGTCTATAACCACTACACCACCAATGTACCAATTATATTTACTGTCCTAAAATTGTAAAAGGTTATTTAATAACATTTACCAATGATTGAAAAACATCCATTCATAATACTCTATTCAAACAAACGAATGTATGAGTCGGTCGACTAATCCATTAAAACCGTGTCAGTTCTTCAAGCGTCGTGCCATTGTGTTTATTTTTTTTTATAATTCTTAGTTTGTTCACAATCAGGGTCGCGGTTAAGCCCGACGAGTCGCTTTGAATGCCGATGACAGTGCAACAACGAACGGTACTCGTATCAATGTGCAGTCTAAACAAGCCACATTCGCACTAATTATACATTACGACCATAGACAACTGATTGGTTCAGTAGTAGTGCCTTTGTTTTCTGGGCCAATTGGTTCAAGGTTTCAATCACAGTCGGGACAAATTTTGTGTGACGAGCACAAATATTGTATTGTCAGATCAGTTCTCCTAGACTACAGTAAGTGTTAGCCGATCTTGAGTAGACATATCCAGGAGCTCCGCGTCACGGAGATGAAGATGCTGAGTTGGATGAGTGGCGCCACGCGTACTGACCGCGTGCGTAACTCATATATCCGAGGCAGTCTGGGCGTACGTGACGTGGCAGATAAGCTCCAGGAGAGTCGTCTGAGATGGTTCGGTCCCGTAATGCACCGGCCCAGAGACTACGTCGGTTGGAGATGACTCGATAATGGCTGTCCTTGGAGCACGATCTCGGGGCCATCCTAAGAAGCGCTAGCTGGATGTTATGACCAAGGACATGGAAGCCAATGGACTTAGGATTGACGATGTCAAAGACCGAGCAAAGTGGAGGAAACTTAGTAGGAAGGCGACTCCTGGTAATGGAAGCCGGGATTAATAACGCCACGAA
>WUAW01009383.1:26228-36642 GCA_017165845.1 Thaumetopoea pityocampa
AAAAAAAAATTATAGATAGATTAGCAAATTAATTAAAGAATGACTATTGCCTGTGATAAGTTACAATAAATAATAAGTTATAATAAAATCACTATTTCTTGTGTATGCTCTGTGGTACAGACATAGAGCGCGAGCGCATGCGTGCTTTTCTTCATACATGCGTGCGACCCTTCTTGCATACGTTCATACGTGCATACGTAACAGTTGAATAAAAATTTCGGCAGGTAAGATATAAAAATCTAATACTAAGACAGATATTGAAAGTTGCATATGAAAAATAATATATACCTATTTAATTATTTACAGGAGTTTCTCAGCAGATATGACAAAGTTCGATGATGAACATATTCTGAAAAATTAAAACTTGTTTAAGAGAAAATACAATATTATTATTATTGTTATGATTCATAGTACAAAAATTTTAATAAATATTATATAAATATTACATTTACTTCTAAAACACTAGTACAAGTTAAGATATTGCAACGTTTAAATTAATAATATCAGAACCAGAGGTTCACAGTAATCATTATCATTATATGCTCAAAGAATTATAATATCATTAATCTTGTTAAAATTGATAAAACAAACCAAGCCAAAACACGTTTCACAAATGTATTATCTATTGAAAATTTATTAATCTGAATACAAAAGCGCTTCTTCGCGCTGCAGCGGCTAAAAGTTACTCATGCATACGTACGGTAGTTGGCGCCGCTCGGTCGGTCGCAGCGCGATCTTGTCGTTGGCACAGATCTACGCTAGTGTAGAGTGAAGTAGCGAAACGTCAGTAAGTGAACTCCGAGAATACATTTTTTAATTAGATTCGTTTTTCATTTAGATGAAAAGAAACTTCAAGCTATTTCATATATGGCTCTCGAGTTAATTTGAGTACCCGAGTCTAGATGTAAATAACGATTATGGAATAGTACATAAGCCTGCGACTGGCTGATTCTGTAACGTGCAAAGCTGTATGATCACAAGAATCCCACAATGCTTCCTTTATCAAAAATTCTTAAGCTTAGATATTTATGTAAATGTAATGGCATGACAATTTCAGAACCGAGTCGTGCGAACTAATTCGAGGCTGAATTTTTTTGTGTAATGATAATAATATAATACTAAAAGTATAGTACTAATAGGTGTACCTATTATATGATAATGTCATGTATGACATTATCTTTTCATCACCAGAGGCAGATTGGTAGTTAATGCCAACTAGTATATATAATTCTATGAAGTTAAAGAAATCATCATCATCAACCCATGGAAGTCCACTGTTGGACATGGGTCTCGTCTCCTCCTTAAAAAGGAAGGATTTGCCATAATCTCCACGCTTAGCAGAGGTCTTGGAGATCGCAGTAGATTTTTATTGAATAACAGGATAACATTGTTGCCCATTATACTGATTCATCCCTTAGCTGGTATTCACAGCATCCACACAAAGATATGGAGATTATTATACCTACACCACAGTGCAATATATTGATATTGCTAACAGATTCTCATCTCCCTCTTTAATGTTATGTTTCACATCTTAATCTCATCTCAAAAACTACCCTCACGGAACTTACTGAGGCCTAAAGCGATGCGCACCATTTTATTCATAGATCTTGTTGCAACCCGTGATGGCAACTCCTGCAGTGATGTCTAAGATGCCCCATTAAAGGGACCCTTGAATAACTCTGGATACATCTGAGNCGTGATGGCAACTCCTGCAGTGATGTCTAAGATGCCCCATTAAAGGGACCCTTGAATAACTCTGGATACATATACTCTGTTATAATCGAAATATTACTTTAAATCGAGCTTACATATTTAATATCTTTAACGTAAAAGGTTATAAATTAAGCTCAGATGATGCTGCTTTTCAAATCCTGCTGTGTGGAGCCGGCATAATAATAGCGACACTCCATGTCTTCCCGTGGATGCTGTGAGAACCAGCTAATGGATGTACCAGGATAATGAGCAGCAGTGTTATCCTGTAATTCAATAATATATAATCTGCTGCAATCTCCAAGACGCCTGCCAAGCGCATAGATTATAGTAATCTCCACCTTAAAAAGCAGCGCTCACATGTCCAGCAGTGGACTTCCACGGGTTAATGGTGACACAGATNTAATCTGCTGCAATCTCCAAGACGCCTGCCAAGCGCATAGATTATAGTAATCTCCACCTTAAAAAGCAGCGGTCACATGTCCAGCAGTGGACTTCCACGGGTTAATGGTGACACAGACTTAACGCTATTGTATTGCAATTAGATAGTTATCTACGTCACAGTCATTGTAAGCAAAACAACTTAGTCAAATATTAGTGCTAATTCTGTTGTAATTAAATTAACATTGTTGTAATTAAATTAACATTAATTGTTGGCATTAAATTAACTAAATTTAATGCCTCTCTATCTTTTTCTAATGTCAAACGCCAAAAATTAGATAGCAAACCTTTATAACGAGTACCGACATACATTTCTATTAAACAGTTAAAAAAATATTGGGTTTTTGCGTATCTTTTGTCAGTATGTTCCGAGATCGCATCTAAATCTTTTAATTTTGACATGTCTAAACGAAACTGACAGTACCAAAATTGTAAATATCTCGTTTTGGCGTTTGACATTAGAAAAAGATAGGGAGAGACTAAATTTAGTTAAATTCAGTTACCTCAGAATTGCCACCATTATAATACCAGTACAGAATACTATTAAATAATCCTACTGTTATTTTTGCTCTGCATTCCTACGCGTGGTGGGTTTGCACTCACTATCGATTCAATAAAATGCAAACAAGCGAGACACAGATATCCAGATGCGTTATGCGTCTCCGATGCGGTAAGACCACGCCTTCGGAACGTCTGCGGACTACGGTCGCGTCTAATCTAATAACGGAATTGCATTCAAGCAAGAACAAATTTAATTAAGGACAATTGAATTTCTTGCTTGCATCAACTATTAGATATAATAAGACGCTTAGAGGACCTAAATTTTTTTTTTTTTCAAAAATAATCCTGAGGCGTTGGAGTGACGACCCCGAACCGGAAAACGTGGTTTAAGTTGACCTCCGATTAGACAGACGGATGACCTGATCAAGACCACTGATAATCGGTGAATGCAGGCAGCTCATAGCTGGTTGGTGTGATTATCATTAGTGGCCATATGCAGCAGTGGACGTCTAGATATGACTGCACGGATGGCGCAGTCGTTTAAGCGTCCACTGCGCTGTTGAGTGTTGTGGGTTCGATCCCCACACGGGACAACAAATTTGTGTGAACCACAAATTGTTGTTCTGAGTCTGGGTGTTCTGTGTTCCCGTTATTTGAATGTTTGTAAAGTCCCCGCGACACAGGAATTAATCCTAATGCGGGAGTTGTCTTTATTAAAAAAAATTAAAAATATACTGATATAATGATGATGATTTTTACAATATATCAAAACTAATTCAACCCAATGTCTTAAACGGGTACAGAGATATATATTGACTTTATGCAGACGAAGTCGTAGGTGCAGTTAGTTTATGCTTATCTCCTAGATAATTTTCAACACTAAATTTAAAATCCAGTATTCACTGGTCTATTAATTACCTTGGTCTATTATTATATTTGAAATATATCTATATTTATATGTTTGATGTATATGCCAACACGCATTAAGCCAGGCTGGTGGACGTTCCAAAATTCCAAATAAAGTGTAAACTGAGATCTCTTCTAGATAACCCGTGAATGGACAGAATTGCATAAAAATTGGGAGGGGGCATCAATGATGTTAAGTTATATCAACCCTAGCCATCCATACTAGGAATTTGGAATTTTGTGTGATATACACTATTAATTAGTGTGTAATAAAGGGTAGTCTAAATTAATAATCTGGAGTCAGTGACATGTTCCTGTATAAAGGTCGTAGCTTTACCGAACTCGTAGCGAACTCTACCAAACACATTAATGTGTTAGAATCAGTGTAGCTACCGTCATTTTTAAGCTTTCTGGCGATACAAATGTCTAAAGGGTGAAATTCCAGCAAGATAACGCGTAAAGATCAACGCTCGCACAATGGCATAATTTCAAGAAAATAAGGTGGAATTACTTGAGTAGCCAGCCCAATCGCCGGAACTGAACCTCATAGAACATTTATGCTTACTAAAACGGAATCGAGCGCTATACAATAAAAACCAAAGAAGAATTAAAACGCCGCCTGCGCCAAGAATCTGCATGCAGAAGAAGACTGTCAAAAACTTCTAAGGTCTTTAATCGAAAGAATAAGTTTTTAAACAAAAGATTCGTCCCCAACTACAGGGCTTCAGAACTTCCCTAAGCAGGACGCAATTCGGCCGTAGTCCACCATGCTGGCCTAGTACGGGTTGTTAGTTTCACACGCATGCGAGCATGCAGATTTCCTCACGACGCTTTTCCTCTCCGTTAAATACATTGGTGTCTACAATATAAACTGTAGAAGGAGCGCTTCGCGAATTCGGGGTCTATGCTCTTAATAGATTACTAGCATTTGCCCGCGGCTCTACCCGTGTGAATATTGATTTTCCTCAACGTGGGAAATCCCGACACAATCATAGATTTATATAGAAAGCCTAAAAACCACTTTTACTTGACCTCTCGTTTCTTAACGGTGGCTACTAAAACAGGGATCAAGTTATATCTTCAATTCTACTGGACCGATTTTGATGAAACATGCCGCAGTATTTATGTCGGAATAATACCTGTAAGACTAATAGTTTAAACAACATCTACCCACTGGTTTTTGCGTGAAGCCCTAACAAATCAACAAACAAACATCGACGGATTTGGTTTCAGGAGCCCTTAATTAGTCGATCTGAGTAGTATGTCTTTAAATATCTTTGATTTTTGAAAATTTGACATTTAACAGTTTTATAATACAGTCGAACTTCGCTAATTCGAACCTCAGGGGAAGAGCTAATTGCTTCGAGTAAGAAAGGTTCCGTCTTACCAAAGTTTTTGAGTTATGGAGGGTGACCAAAAAATATTCGACTTATAGAGGCTCGTAAAAATTTACCAAATATAGTAGTGGAGATATTTTATATTTTAGGATCCTAATCTTCTCACCGATACTTAATGATTTGAGTTTCCGTTTGGAAGTCATTTCGTGACATGCAGTCCGGAATCGCTCATCCGTGTGACTAACAAAGCCTTAGCTCGTGAGGTACATGTATTCTTCAAGTCATTGCATGAAGCGCCTTGAGTTATAGAGGTCAGGGTATTGGAACTTCCAGTTATAGAGGCAGCCTTTGACTTATAGAGGTCGGGTATCGTTAAACTCGAGTTACAGCGGCAAAATAATGAAGCTGGATACCTTCAGAAAACTTCGAGTTATTCTCTGTTTTTTTTTTTATTTCAAATTACAGAGATTTTTGCAAGGGAACAGTCTGAATCTCAGACATATGGAAGTTTTCGAGTTATAGAGGTTCGAGTTAACGAGGTTCGACTGTAGTATAGATTATTACATAAAAAATTTCAACTTCGCAATAGTTCGCAAACGACTTCGTTTTGGAACTGTCATGTCATATAAGATAACTGATCATCATCACCATCATATCAGCCCACAGACATCCACTTCTGGACATAGGCCTCCTCCAATGATCGCCACACTGAGTGGCTATGAGCCGCCTGCATCCACTGATTACCCGCGAACTTTACCAGTTCATCGGTCCATCTAGTCTAGGATCTACCCGCATTACGCTTTCCCGTTCGGGGTCGCCACTCCATTTTAAGCATTTGCAATCCTTTGAGCCACGTCGGCGACTCTAGTTCTCCTGCGGATTATCTCATTACGAATCCTGTCTCGCAGGGAATTTCGAACATAGCTCTTTCTATTGCACATTGAACGTGACCTTGTGCTTTCATATGAGGCCCATTGTCAGTGGCCATGTTTCAGATCCATAAGATCACTGGCAATACGCACTGATTGAATACCTGACAACTGTTACTTGATATTATAGTAAAGTGAAATATTATGTACCTAATGTCACCCGAAGCGACATTCCGCAGACACCCGCTATTGTTTTCTCCAGAGACTCGGCGAACGTTTATGAGCATTTCTTAACAAATACCGGCGCACTGTGATCAAAGACTTTTTACAATCAATAATGCAATATAAGGCCATCGAAATATTTTTCCAAATTCTTTATAAATGGAACAAAATTGTTTTGAGCTATGTTCTAATACTGAATACCGTAGTTTATACCGACACACCCTTACACAATGATTGTGAATACTAAATTTAAATATTTTATTAACGACTAGGTTACACCTGTACCTACGCCCGCGTTAATGTCAGTTTTCGCGCTAAAAGGAAAATCCAAAAATGATTATAGATTTATAAAAAAACTAGCTTTTGCCCGCGGCTCCGCCCGCGTGAATAACGGTTTTCTGCTACATGAGAAATCTCGACACAATCATAGATTTGTATAAAAAACCATAGAACCACTCTTACTTGACCTCTCGTACCTTAGCGGCGGCTACTAAAACAAGGATCAAGCTGTATCTTCAATTCTACTAGACCGATTTTGATGAAACATGCTCTATTATTTAAATCGGAATAATACCTTTAAGACTGTAATAGTTTAACCAAAATCTACCTGCTGGTTTTTGCGTGAAGCCAGAATAAACAAACAAACATCGACGGATTCGGTTTCAGAAGCCCTTAATTAGTCGAATAAAGTACTCCAGTACTTTATTATTATCTTTGATTTTTAAAAATTTTACATTTAACAATTTTATAATAGTATAGAAGTCAAATCCATTTTTACTTGAGCTTTCATACCATAATGGCGAGTTCTGAAACGGAGATCAGGCTGTATGCTCAGTTCTAGTTAACCAACTATGATGAAATATAGTGCAGTATTTAACTTGAAATAGTACTTTTAAGACTGCAACGGTGTGACTAAAATCCATCAATTGGCTTTTGCGTAAAGCTGATAATAAAAGATTGTTTCAGTTTCAAAAGCCCTTAATTAATCGATCTAAATTAGATTTTTTGAAATATCTTTAATGTACAACATTGACTTTTTACAATTTTATGATAGTAATAGATAGGTAGATTAGAAGGTACATTGATGGTCTAATGGTGCAAAATACGGCTTGCGTTCAATAGGTCGTAGGTTCAAGCCCAGTCTCGTACCACTGAACTATTTCTAACTTATGTACAGTTTACACTGTGGATACCAATGTACTTAACGGAGAAAGAAATCTTGGTGAGGAATCCGGCATACTAGTATGGGTATGTGAAGTCTACCAATCCGCCCCAAACCAGCGTGGACCACTATGGCCTGATCCCCCTCCTGATCAGGGGTGGTCCGTGACCCTGTAGCTGGGATGAATATGGACTGGGGATGATAGACAGATTTTGATAATTAAATTGATTACCTCTTTCAACTAACACTGTTCCGACTTTTGCGTCAACGTCTGCTATATTTTGTAGAGGATGCAACTGAAATAGTTTAAGATGATAATAATGATAATGATCTTATTTCACAAAAGATGTTTTACATAAACCCTATGAAGTCCCTGACCCCCGAGCTAGGTTTAACGCCTGTGCTATAGGAGTCAGCGCCCTCTCCCATGACCCAAGTTTATTAATAATTTATTTATTTACTTAATAATTGTTAATATATGTGTGCTTTTATAGATGTGTACGTGCATGTGTGTGCGCGTGATAGATTCCCTTCTGACATCATCCCCATAAACTCCACAATTTCTGCTAACGATCAGTGTTGTTGAAACACCCACCAGAAACCACTGTTTGACGCGCTTTCCGGAATTTAGAGAATAATACATTATGTTGGCGTACTATTCGGGAATCGAACCCGAGACTTTTTAATTCTCAAATTTGAGACAAGGTCTTATTACTACGCTATCGAAACTCCAGCGATACTAAGAATACTCTTTCTGTCTATATAAAATTGATACTCAATTCGTTTTTTTTTTAATTGATCAATTAAATCAATTACCTATCAAGGTAAAACTACACCACACCCGTTATCGATACTTTTGTATACGAACATATACTGGATCTTCTTGTATTATATACATATAATAATATCGCCGTGTCTGTACAATGAATATTTTTTCAAAAACCATCCATACAGATTGTAGTTATGTTACCGGAGCAAAAAATATAGTATATATATATAGAAATTTTGTCTGTTTGTCTGTGCGTTTGTGCACGCTAATCTCAGAAACGGCTGAACCGATTTGAATGCGGTTTTCACTGTTGCATTGTGGCAAGCTTTCTGTAACATTTAGTGTTTGTTTCGTTCCAATCGGTCCACAAACACTAAAATTAACTGAAATCATATACGATATTCTAGAAACGCGCTTCGGTCGATTTACCTAAAACTATTGTTGATTGTTTTTTTCTTAAAACGATGACCGCAAGTTTATATGAACACAAGGAACACATCTATATCTATACATATAATAAAATCATAAACGAGCCGGGTCTGTACAATAAATATTTTTTCGAAAAAACCATCCATACGGGTTGTAGTTATTGTTACTGGAGCCAAATATATTGTTTTTAGAAATTTTGTCTGTTTGTCTGTGCGTTTGTGCACGCTAATCTCTGAAACGGCTAAACCAATTTGAATGCTGTTTTTACTGTTGCAATGTGGCAAGCTTCCTCTAACATTTGGTGTTTGTTTCATCTATCTATCATTAATCATTATATCTTATTAAAATCGGAGAAAATCATTTATGTATAATTTCGCTCTTACCAAATGCCCACGCGGACGGAGTCGCGGGCACAGCTAGTATTATATAAGCTATAAACAAGCATATGCCTCATAGTCCTTTAGTTCACAGCAGATACATCAGCTACCTTATCTAATGTCAGCACCATCTAAACGTCAACTGGTAGAAAATGCCTTGAGCATTAATTCCGCCCATATGCGGATAATAAAGTTAGTAAGTTAGGTGGCGCTTTCGACTTTGGCATTAGAATGAAATATTTTTCCGCCGTAGAAGTTGACGTGTCTTTTACGAAATGACGTCTATTTTAGCTACTATTAGATAACAATGACTTTGTTAACATGACAGCAGATAGCATGAATATTTCAGCTTACCCCCTCCTTATTGGAGGAGATACGTGCCGATTTAGTAGAGATGAATACAGGCTGAGGATTGAAGACTACGGCATTATTATAATACAAAGGTGTCTGTGGGGCGAGATAAGTTAACGACTGATTTTGACGACATTTCCGTAGACTCCATAATCGCTGCAGTGCCTGTAGGGTCGTTTACATACCACTGGGGATCCACGCTATTATACGCCTACAGATATACCGATAAAGGTGCTTCTAAACTAAACACTAAATTCGTTAAATCACACAGCGTTGCTTAACACAGAGATCGGCTTATATACTGACCAATCTATGACCTCGTCATTTTTTAAACATATAAAAGTATACATATTATGTATATACATACAATTTTTATACATATTAAGCAGTTGTAAAATAAGTTAGTAGTGTGTATAAATTAAGTAGTTGTATTAAGTAGTTGTGTTTAGTAAAGTGAAGAATAAATATAAAAATTAGGACTGCGCGTATTAATACGGATTTCCATATGAAAACACTGTTAGATTTCAGACTCATTGATTAGAATAGATTTCATGATTAAGATTAGATTCAGCATTTTAGGAAAATAAGTATTGTGTGGTGAAGCTTTAAAAAAATAATAAAATAATCTAAAGTGTGAATATTCATTATAATCACCACTGCAAGGAACTTCTCCTCTCAGATATAAGGGGTTAAGCTATAGTCTACTATACTGATCTAATGCGGGTCAGCAGTCTTCACACGCCGTTGAAAAAAGTTTCAAGCATGAAGGTTTCCTCGCGAAGTTTTTCCTTCACATTTGAGTTTCTACGCCATTTGAAATGTATGATAATTAATTATTAAATTATTATATGCGTAATTTCGAAAAGTCAGAGCATTATCCATAGTGGAATATATTATTATATAAAGCTAGCACCACCCCCTACGGTGACATACATTTAGACCTCTTTCCCCCATCCTGCCATGTTTTCAGAGTGAAATATTTTTATGTATTGCACCCCCACCCACGGAGTTACTGGGATTTATAGATAAAGGGAGCTTTACCCAAAGGTACAATTTGACCTGGGCACAGAATAAAGTGCTATATTCTGAGGATATAGTCTTTATTCTGAGGACCTGTGTAAAGATATTGTGACACCGGTGACATTGTCGTAGAATGTAATCTATACAATACAATATTATTTTTACAATACCATACAATATTATCTATACAATACAATATTAACAAGAACATAAAATTCTAGCAAAAGAAAGTGTTACCATCATTCAACATTTTAAATTGAAATTTTGAAATTTGGAACCTTCCACAGGATATATAAGGGGTCCTCGCGCCTAGCAGT